>NTPY01001007.1:793449-866536 GCA_002922825.1 Brachionus calyciflorus
CCCGAGTTTTAACTCGGATACGTGTACGTGTACGTGTAAATACCCGAGTTTTTTCTAAGTTCGTGTACGGGTACGTGTACGAGTATTGTACACGTACACGTACACGTACACGTCATTTTTTCGGATATAATTGTATGCCTGTACGTTTCTTTTCTCTTCCTCAACTCTTCCTTTTCTTTTCCTTTCTTTTCTCAGGAAAGGAAAGATTTCAAAAAATTACGTTATAAAATATTAGTTTTTATTGATTGTTTTCTTCAGAGGAAAGGAAGAGCCAAGAAGAGTCGAGGAACAATGCGTACAAGTTAGTTTTAATTTGTACTGTACATTTACAGTAAATTTCAAAGATTTACTGATCTTCGGAATGAAGCGATTAGAAAAAAAATTGTACGAAAAAAAAATCTAATCTGTGTTTGACGAAAAGATTTTTTACAAAAATATTTATGTAATGCTTAATCAAAAATTCATAAATATTAAGCAATAGTTTGCTTTTGAACTTCTGTCAGATTTTAATAAATTCGAATGATTTTGATTGCTCACATATATTTTGCTAAGTACGTTCCAAGATACTACATAGTTAATACATTGTTTAAACAGAACATACACAAAAAAAATCAAAATAAACGACATTTCAGAACATGTGCTTAAGAGATCTACTTTTCAACGCATTAGAATTAGAATAAATTTTTAAAAGCGATAAATGTATTCTTTTAAAGTTTAGAAAGTGTAAAAATTTTGCTTAACCGAAAAATAGGCGTTTACAAAATATGTGATTAGTTTTTCAATTTTTTCTTTAAAAAATAATCTAACAAATAAAAATTTTGATTTTTCGATGAACAGAAGCAAGAAAAAAATAAAAGTGGTGAACAACACTGGTGGCCGACTTTGTTGACTGGAGGTAGTAAAATTTATAAACATGAAGAAAAATATATCTAAATAAATTTCGTAACCTTTGAGTTCTGACGTCTAATACTAATCTAAATTGAACTAACTAAATATACCTATTGTTTACTCCCCCTTATTGTTATTTGCTTTAAATTTGCCTTATACCCTTGTCGCGCGTTTATGTCAAGGAGATTTCGAAATGGTTAATTAAAAAAAATCAAATTGCTTAATGAAATAGGAAAACTTGGGTTTCAGTGCATGCAATAATCATCAAGAGTAAAAGGTATTTGGTAAATTAAAGCACTTAAAATAATTGAGAAAACTTTTGATTAGGAAGTTTTTTCCAAAAATTAAAAAACCTTTGATAAGTAAAAATTTTCACTCGAAAATAAATATTACTTGATGAAGAAAAATATCATTAGAATTTCAATTCTATTGGGAGTTAAAATTAATAACAAAAGTTTTTTTTTTCTAAACTAGTTAATTAATTCTAGGTGTTAAATTAATTACCATTTTTTCGTTGAGATTATTCATTTCTATAAATATATTTCCAAAACAGAAAAGCCCACTCAAATTTTTTTTTAATCAAACTACGTCCTCTTCATCCTCTTCATTAATCCAGCCTAGAATATAAATTACTGAAAATGAAGTTTCCTTTAATAGATAAAAAAAAATCAAAAGGATACTAAAGATTATCTTAAAAAATTGAATTGAAAAAAAAGTAGTTAAGCTTTTGAGACCATAACCACTTTAAAATGACTTTTTTTAAAATAAGAATTGCAAATTTAATAGACTTAAATCACTCAAAAAAATCCACTTAAAAAAATTTAAATTTAAATCTTTTTACTTTTGTAATTTCTTTTCTCTTCTTATTTTTTATATAAAAATATTTTAACTTTCGGATCATCCCCTGGGATCACTTGATTCATTAATCTGTCAATTAAATTATTAATGTTGAGTTTCGTGATTTAAAACTTTTAAGAAAGGTTTTAAAATCGCGACGAATTAAACTGCAATTTTTTCTAGAAATTATTCTCAAATTGAATTGTTGAGTCCCACAACTTTGATAAATAGAAATGTAAATTAGACATAAATTGACGTAAGAGAGAAAAAGGCAATGTTAGATTAAAAAAATTTCGATATTCGAAATTTTAATTTGCCTAATCACCAATTTTTTTAAAAAAAGAATCGATACTGACTTGAATATTTGAGGTATTACCTCGATAATTATTTTGAATATTTTTAAATTTAAATGAATTGACCAAATTAGTGAAGTCTAATTTTTAAATTTGATGATTGAATCTATAAATTCAAAACCCTTAGAATACCATCATGACTTTTGCTAAAATAAAGGGACTGTGAAGTTTGTTTCTATTCACTCATTTTAATTCAGAATTTTAACCTGGCATTTTCATGAATTCTTAATAGATTTTCCATGAATCCTAATATTTATTGACTTTTATATTTAATAAAGTAGCTTAAGGGCCAGTCAGTCATTACTCTTGGTTATTTTTGGCGAACTATTTTGTATTTTTGATTTATTCGCAATGTATTCACATTTGTATTCGAGAATACATACCGATGTATTCTTGATGTATTCTAGAATACATAAGGAATACATAAAGAATACATCGGTATGTATTCTCGAATACACATGTGTATTTTTTCAAAATATATGTATTCTTGGAGTATTCTGGAATACAAAATTTTAACATTATGTATTTTTTGGTGTGAAAGAATACTTAGAATATATGAAGAATACATATATGTATTCCAGAATACATGGTCAAAACATACGATTTTGGGATTCATGTATACCGGATTTCATAAGATTCCCAATGAATATTTTAAGATTTTAAAATAAAAAAGTTTTTTTAACATTATCTTTTAAGATACAATTAAGAAAATTAACGATTTGAATTCTTGAAAAATTTTCAAGATTTTTGATAAGTTCTTAAAATGAGCATTGAAGAAGCCATTAAGAATAATAAATTATTTAAGGAGTCCTTAAGTAATCTTATTTAATTAGGATAGTTTTTTTGTTATTTTTAAATTTTAATTAGACTATGATAATAATTTTGGGCATCGAAATATTTTCCGATATTTGAGAAAAATAATAATAAAAAAAATATTAAAAAAATTTTGTTTAAAACCAATTGTTTTTGATTGTTGTTTTAAAAAACTAAAATTTCCCAGAAGATATCACTCCATTTATTTTTCGACAAAATTTGAAAATTTCCAAAACATTTTAAATGGAAATTCAAGTCTTTATTTTTTTAAAATCGTTCTAGAAAATTGAATTTTCCTCAAGGCGTCTAAAAATATCTTTTATTTTTTTTAAAGTTCCTTATTTTTATCTTAGTAAAATTAATTACTTAAAAATTTTTTTCAAATACTAAAATTGTGTCACAACTCTAAAAAAAAGTAACACCAATGTCTTATCTGAAATTCATTCTATATTCCACGCATTTTTAAAACTCTAAAACTAAAATATTTTGAAAAAACTCCATTTATTTATACCCATTATTCGGCTAAATAGACTTAATTAGGATTTAGTCGGGGAAATAAATTTTCTAATAATTATTTTTTGTTGTTATTGAAAAGAGGGAGCATAAGCAGTTAAAATTAGTTACCAAAAACTTAAGTCCCTAATCTAATATAAAAGGACGAAGACACAACAAAAAAATTAATTGTTGTTTAATTAAATTTATTCGAAAAAAAGTTTTTTTTTTTTAATTTTTGTTATTTTATAAAGCTTGTTTAATTTATAACCCCCAAGAGATATCCACCTTTAAGGCCCCAGTCTTTACTAATTGCGTCTTTTTCTATTATCAAAATCAATCAAGAGAACTAAAGCGGAAATTGAAACAATTCTATTTTTAATGGACTTTAAAAAAAAATATATATAAAAACAAAAATTAGAAAATATTTTTTTATTTAAACAAGAATTTTATAAAAAATTGATTGATTTTTGAAAAGTTTCCTTCTTAATTTGCTTTCGTCGAAATCCTCAAAAGACTTTAAAAAAAATCATGAGTTTTTAAACTTTTTATTTAAAATTTTTTTTTTCAGGAAATTAACTTTTAATGCAAAAATTAAAATTTAAATCAAATTCTTTTTTTTTCTTTAACTCGTCATAGCTCTTGTTTTTTGGCATTTATGCTCTCTTCCAACAAATCCTGAAACATATTTTCCGTCTTTAATCGGATATACTCTGACAAAAATTGAGCTTCTTTTATATATCCTTTTTTAATTTATAAGCCTCTTAATTTGACGCAAATCTATTCTAAATTTGAACCCGGAATATTTCTAAAAAATTTTTTTTTGAAAACAAAAATTTAAAAAAAAAATTCAATTTCAAAAATTAAAGAAAAAAAATCAAGACAATTTTAACTAAGAAAATAAATAATTTGGTACTCGTGCCAATGACGCTTAATCTAAAACGAGACACGTGGAACCCAATGTCACGCTCATTAATTTAAATTGATTTTATTATCATTAAAAAAATGAATAAAAAGTTTATCTAAAATCATGTCTTTGAAATCATGTAATATTAACGGCGCAATCATACAAAACCATCGAGACTATAATTTTCGAAAAATTTCATTTTGTATAAAAAAAGGTTGAATAAATTTTTCTACCAAAAATGAATTAAAATTCACAAATGAATTTTTTAGTAGGAAAAAATTCATTTGTGAATTTTGACTCTTTTCCGGTAAAAAATGCATTTTTTTTAAAAATTAGATTAAATCTAAAGATAAGTGGAGAATGTAGGGGTTGTAGCTCAGTGGTAGAGCGTCCGCTTTGCATGCGGAAGGTCAGGGGATCGATCCCCCTCAGCTCCATTTTTTTTAGCAAAAATTTTTAGGACAAAATTAAAAATAAAATTTTGTTCATTTTTTTTATGATACTTATTGAAATTTTACTCCTTAGAATCGATTATAACATTCCACTTTATTCTAAAACGCAAAACTGTTAATGGTCTTTAAGAGATACCAAGCTATAATTAGCAAATTTCATATCACCGATTGTTTGTTGATTTTTAGTATTTTTAAGCCTTTCGTAATAGCCAGTTTACAATTTATTTTTCATTTGATATTTTTTGATCTCCGAGATTTTATAAATTGCTAAGTAAGCTTGTCACATTTTTTTATTTATATTAGAATTTTTATTTAAAAAGAATTAAAAATTTTTATTATTTTTGATGGGGTATTTAAATATATTCTCCTGTTTGATTCTTTAATCCAGCTAATCGAAAATATTCTAGAAAATTAGTTTTAGTAAAATCAAAGTTAAGAGTGTTAGAGAATTCAAGAAATTCTTTTCGTTTAGGGTGAGTTTTAGATATGCTGTTAAAAATTTTGATAAGTTTCCATAAACTGCGTATTTACTTATCAAAAGAATCAATTAATAAAGTCACCTATTAGGCCTAAGGATTAAAAAGGGTAAAAAGTATTAGGATTTAAAGATAACTAAGAAATAAAGGGGTTGTAGCTCAGTGGTAGAGCGTCCGCTTTGCATGCGGAAGGTCAGGGGATCGATCCCCCTCAGCTCCAATTTTTTTTTAGATAAAAAAAAAAGATTCAAAAAAAAATTTAACATTAAATATTTTTAATGAAAGGACATACATTGAATTTTTTTCTAGAATATTTATAACTTTTATGTCAAGAAAAATATAAAAGAGTTTTGAAAGTTAAATGCTCGTTGGAAAATTCTTTACCCAATTATAAATATTTCAAAATATATCCTTTAAAATGATCATTATTTGAGAATATTTTAATAACATTAAAACTGTAAAAAACAAAGTATTTATAAAATCTAAATCGAATCATTTTTTGATTATACAGACTAAAAAGTTTAATGTTTTTTTCTCATAAATTTATCGTCTGTCTTGTATCACTTTGACATTAAATCACTATTTGTTTTATCACTTACAAAATTTCGAGCCGATTTCCTCCTATACTTTAACTTTTAGCTCGTTTTGTTGCTATTAATTTAAAAGATCTACTTCTGACAAAATAATAAACAAGAAGTTAAGCTTTCAAGAAGATAGTTTAACACGCTAAATACCGTCGGGTTTTTCGAACCCTTTTTCATATATTTAACCCTAATAACTTCTTCTAGGTTATTATAATCAGTTATATTTTTTCAGAACTTATTTAAAACTAAAAAAGAAAAATAAATTCACGAATGTTTGGTTATAAATTTTTTTTTTCCGAACGAAAAAAAAATATATCGTTAATTATCGTCGGGTTTTTCGAACCCGTCTATTAAAAAACCTTGCTTAACAAATTAAAAATGGGATGAAAGTTGTTATATCTAATCAGAAAAGGTCTAAAATTCAATCCAAATTTTAAATTTTATTTCTAGATAAAGTTTTCGATTATTTTCAGGCAGCTATTTGCCTAAAAGCTCTTTAATCGTCTTTAAGGATCTGATGATCCCGAATAAGCTGGTTATCATAGAGAACAGAGAGATATTAATCTAAAATGTGAATATTATTGATTATGATAACAAAAAATTATAGTTTTATTGATAATATAATAAAATTTATGAATTTTTGAATGAAATAACTGATTCAATCAAGCTAGTGAACGAAATTTCCTAAGGTATCACAAAACAAAATCTATTATAATTTGGAATATGATAAAAACATTTTATAATTTAGCTTTGGCAATTTTGGTTTTGAATGGGAATCCTTTGAATAATCTCTTTGAGTTGAGAAGTTATTAGCTAGAAAATAAAAACGTGATTGTCGGAAGATGTTTTTTTCATTATAGGAAAACAATAATCTGATTCTTTAATCCATTCGAAAATAAAATAGTCTAAAAGTAGATTTTTATTCAAGTAAAAAAAAATACTAAAAAACTTGAGAATTTTAAAAAAAAATAATTTAAGAATATTTTAAAACATTTAGAAATCTAAAAATAAATAGTTTCATTGCTTTCCATATATACGACTTTGGTCGAATTTTCACTATTTTGTTTATTTTTTTCATTTTGATTGTCAACAATTTGATTATTTGTTTTATCTTTAGTTCGAATTTCTAAATAAACATACGTGAATATACCCAAAACAGAAATAATAATGTAACCATAAATTTTAACATAAGTGCAAAAATAAACCGAAATCACAGAACCAGTAACGAGTCCGATTGTTTCGAAAATATTCATGGCACTATATGCAGATGTATTAGCCGGAAAGAAAATACCAAACACAGCTCTTACTTGTGCTGTAGCTATACAATTAGTAAATGCAAAAGCAATAGCCATTATAAAAATAACGTAAGATCCATCTTTGCTCGGAGTCCATGAGATCATAAATACTGAATTTATTAAGGCACCCATTAACATCATAACCATGGCTGTTTGTAATCCCATATGCTTTAAAACTTTGCCTAAAATTAATGAAAATAACGAAGCTGTGCATCCATAAACTATACTAGTCCAACCAATATAATTCACGTCGGTCAAACATGAAACAAAACTCTTAAAATTAAAAAAAAAATTAAAAAATTTTGAATTTTTTTTCTTTAAGTTGATATTTACTCTATGATATTCGAACCACAAAATAGTCAATTCGTATCCTAAAAAAATAGCTATTGGCATAAGTAACCAGATATTTAGACATTTTGATAATTCAAAAAGACTTTTGAATTCATCTTTAAATTTATTTCCTATTTTTTTAAGGCTCACATTTCCCCTCTCAATGGGATTTAAATTTTCGTCATATTTTAGATCATCGACAAAAAGAAATGCGATAATTATTGATAGGAAACAAGCTCCATTTATTGTTGCACAAAGTTTGTATACTGAAGAAACTGTTGGTTTTGATGTTGCTTCAGGTAGAGGTGTCAAAGGGCAATTGTTAATACCACAACTTTCAGCGTAGTTAAAAGTAGAATTTAAAGGCTGCTCTTTAATATCTAAAATTGTTCCTATCCATGTTGATCCAAGAATGTAATCTTTTTAGAAATTTAAATCAATTTAAAAAATGCTAAAAATTTATATTTTTTAAAGAGAAAAATAATTAAATTGATTTTTTGAACTTGCATTGAACATTTTTAAACACATGTTCCTAAGCCTTTTTAAAAAGGAAAATTAACAAAAAGCGTTTATTTTCTTCGAGTTTTTAAAAATTCATTCTATTGTAAATAATTTCTTATTTTACCCTATTAGTAAAAAAAAGGCGTTCATTGAAAAATTTTTGTAGATATTAGTATTTTTTTCTGTAAAACTTTAATAGTTCTTTGAAAAAACTTAACTTTTCAATGAAACATTTTTACAAATTTTCAAGACTTTAATTATTTTTCGAAAAATTTAATTTGGCAAATACTTACTAAAAAAGAAAATAAATCCAAATATTCCAAACAATAAAGTTTGAGCATTAACAAACGCAATATTATTGATTTGTGCATATTTTTTACTCAAAATTGTAAAATAAATTCCCATAGTGGTCCAAGCTAAACTATTAGCAAAACCAGCGAGAAGAGAGCCTTTTTTCATTTTCAAAATAAAAAACAAAAAACTCGATGAATTAAATTTAATAGCAAATACCTGGAACCAGTGTACCCCAACTAGGAAAAGTATTAGCAATTAAAAAAAGTAAATAGCATGTTTCAGCTAGCATCAAAGTGAATTTGAAACCAATTAATTCGATAATCACTTGAGGCCATACTAAACCAGTGAAAAATTGTGTTGCGTATATTATGGCTTGACTCCCGTTACCAAGACTTCCATCTTGATTCAAGACACCTAAAAATCAAAAATAACTTTTACTTAATTTTTTGTTATTTTTAAAGAGAATGTTACTGGCTATCATAGCAACTACATCAAATGAGGCAAATATAAGAATAAAGCATACATTAAAGGCAATGAAATTTTTATAAATTTTTTGTTTTTCACTCAATTTAAAGCAAAGCATTTTGAACTTAAAAGTCTTGAATAGATATTTAATTACTTCGTAATAAAATTTGAAATTAAATTTATTTACTTTTACATGGAAATATAATAACTAATGATCACAATAGTCTGAAACAAGTGAATTATTTTTTTTTTTTAATTTTAAAAAATAACTTTGCCCATTCTAAAAAAATTCAAACTCAAATTTATACCCGAATATTTTGAATAGATAAATTCTTTTATTTATTAAATGGTTATCTTAAAGGTAATTTTTTAACAAAATAGATAACTTTTTAAATTTTTTTTTTAAATAAAAAAAAATTATCAATCAATTTTATCACATTAATAATTTATGGGGATAAAAAAAAATTTGAATAGAAAGTCTAGGTTGTATTAGATGCTTACTTGTGCTAAATAATAATTTTTTAATATAGACTAAAGTTCGGAAAAATTAAGGCAAATAAATGGCCAATTTTTTCAGTATTTTTATGATTCTTGTTTAGAATAAGAATATGCTTTTTTGATAAGAAAGTAAGCATTTTTAGATATTTATTATTTGAGTAGACTTTAATATTTATTTTGTTGATATTATTCATTTAAAAAAAAAAGACTGAATGTTTAAATTTAGTTAAATTGAAAAACCTTAATTTTTTTGATCGAATTTGTCATTTTGGCCTTAAGACGAAGTTAGCCATTCTCTAATTAAGAGAGGGGGGGGGGTAACTTGAGACAAAATTGGATATCAAAAAACGTGGTCTTATCTTCAATAAAATTAAAAATTGGTTTACTTGTCTCACATAAGAAACAAGATCGTGTTTCTTAAAATAAATATTTCTTATGAATACGTCGGAGATTAGATAAAAAAATATTAATTATTAATAATTTTTTTTATTCTGGTTTTACTGTTAAGGATTTCGAATAAATTCGATTCACTTTCAGAAATAATTTTAAATGGATTTGGAATTTTTTTCGAATATTATAAGCTTAAATTCAAGAATCATTTTGTTATAGTAAATTTTTTTTTAGTTCTTATACTTTTTGGTTTCAATTAGTTTTCGGGGATCTCAACGCCAACTTTAACGTAACAAGAGAGAGCCGAATATATTGAGCGCAATGAACTGTTTGGAAATGTTCTTTTTGTAAAAAGTTATTTCATTCGGACCCATAACTCTAAGAAGTTTCTTTTAGGGAGAAAAAGGTTTCAATTTGTATTGAGTTTATCAACAGTCAAAGAAAAGTAATGATTTGACTTTGAAATAAAAGTCAAGAAAGTCAAGTCAAAACTTTACTTGAAAACTAAAATTAAACTCAATTCAAGTCGTGACTTGACTTAAAATATTTTTATTTCAAAGTCAAGCTATAATTTACTTTACTTTATATATTTAAGGGCTAATATATTTTTCAAAGTCAAGTCCGAACTTTGAATAAAGAGCAAAATTAAAGTCAAGTATTGACTTACTTTCTAATTCTGCATTGGGTTTTAGTGAAACTTCTTAAAAATGAAATTTCTAAAGACAAAGTTAGAGTTGACTTTTCTGTAAACTTTTTCAAAAAGTCAAGTCTAACTCTGCCCTTCTTTTATGTTAATTATTTTTTTTAAAGAAATTTTATACATAAACTTAATTCCATTAAGTTAAAGTCAGACTTTTGGTTTCAAAAAAATATTTATGAAAGTAAAAGTCAAACTTTGGCTTGATTTTTGTGTCTTTTTGACTTTTGACCAACTATGATAAATTTTTAAGTAAGTATTTGCTGCTCGTTATTCCTTGTTCGGTTTATTCGGCTATTAAAATTACAGTTACCTTATTTCCTCAAATACTTGTACGAGTCAAATATGACTCAAATAAAAGAACAAAGAGCTTTTATTTGAATCTTTAGCACAAAGAAATTGATAATTTTTTTTCGCACATAGACATTTATCTTTTTCAAAGTCGGGTGGAAAATCCTACTGAGCCCGATAATTTTAGTTATTGTATGATGTTTTGTTACATCATAAAACTCATAGGAGGTAGTCACTCTTTACATTATTTTGAACATAAAGGTCCTTTAAACAAACGTATAAAATTTCAAAAGATTCGGATTTATAGAAAATATTTTATCAAAGAAAACATAAAAACGACAACCTTTATTGAACACCCGTTATTTGAATAAATATCGTAATGTTTTTTTTCCTCGTTCGAAAGTTATTTTAAGATTCGGTTGATACAACTATACTAAAACTTTTAGTTAAATGTAGAATTAAATGGATGCTCTTTAATATCTAAAATTGTTCCTATCCATGTTGATCCAAGAATGTAATCTTTTTAGAAATTTAAATTAAATAAAAAAAAATTTTAACATTTTTAATGAGAAAAATAATAAAATTAATTTTTTGAACTTGCATTGTACAGAATTTTGATAGTAAAATATTTTTATAAAACAAAGCCTAAAAAAGTTAATCACGAATTTGAACATTTTTTAAACACATGTTCAAAAATGTTTAAGCATTTTTAAATTATCGCATAAAAAACTTTTTACATTAAATAAAAACTTTCTTTACAGCTTTATTTATGCTTAAAATTCGATTATGATCAGTGGCGTAGCGCCATTTTTGCGAAGTGTGGTGTCCGCCAGAGTATAATTTTGAATGATTTAAAACTCATTTCTTTATTTAGTATATTTTTTAAAACTTAATTTTGAACTCTATTTAAATTTTCACAAAACTTAAGTGAAAAATTTATAAAAAATACATAAGCAATTTGAACTGTTTATATTTTTTGCGAAAATTCCCAAAAGCCTCTACAGATTTTTTACATATAGTACGTTGTATAGAATTTTTTTTAAGTAAAAAAGTCTCGTCAGTTTTTCAAAAAAAAACAAGAAATTATTCAATTCTATTAAAAAAAATTTAAATAATAGGGCCCTTTTGAAGTTGTTTCCAATTCTTTGACATTTCAATGTTCATGCAAAATCAAATTCTTATTTTGAACATAGGTTTTTTAGGCTTCTAAATTATTTGAAAGAAAAACTGTTCTGAATAATTTTTTTATTTTAAATAAAAATTAACTAATAAATAACAGAAACTTAAATTTTAATTTTTAAATAATTGGTTGAGTATGTTCGACTTCATGTGCTGTTTGAATTAAAGCACAACAAGGACAACAGCATGTTGCGCACACATCACCACATATTGAACCCTAAGTTATAATTTAAATTAACTAAAAATTTCATTAAATAAGAATTAAAAGATGCTTACCTCGATTGCTCTTTCAGTTCTAACTTTTACTCTTAATGGTAACAAGCCACCAAAAATACAATCACAAACACCTTGTCCAGCTTTTGAATAGGTCATGCAAAGATATAGTGGAAACAAAAAACTTGCACAAGCAATGCCTTTTATGTCTTTTAAACATCCAAGCAAACCGATTGTCCAATTTCTCTTGGCATGATGCTCAGAGTGAACATTGTTAGAACTTAAAGAAAAATTAATTTTAACCAAATGAAATTAAAAGAAAAATTAAGTTGTAATTACTGAGCTGTTGGTTGCTGAGTAATTGACCATTTGTTGTTGTTTGCTTGTTGATTCATGTTACTCGAGTCCATTATCAATATTTCTTGAAGATTTTGACTTTAACAGTAAATTTAAAAATAAAATTAAAAAAAATTTTAAAAAACTAAAATATAAATAAAATTTCTTTGCTCGAAATGAATTCAGTCATTTTTATTTATAACCAAAAATTAATAATCCATTTCCATGGGTTTATTTTGGTTAAGTTAAGTTTTTAAAATATTTTATTTATAGTTAAGTTTTATTTTTCAGTAGTTGTTAGTGAAGCAATAATTTTTTTATTAATTTAAAAAAGAAATAAATTTTTTCTTAAATTTTAATAAAACTCATTCATAGACTAGTGCCTAAAACGAGTGAATTAAAAAGAACTAAAATATCAAAGAATGAATTGAAAAGCAAACGCTGACTTCTTATGTCAACATTTTTAGTTCTTGTTCCAATTGTCAAATCAAAATTCTTTAAAAAAAAAAATCGAATCTTTAAGCTTTCGCTAAAATTTTTTTTCCTAATATAATTATTTTGGGGGATGTCGACTTATTTCACCAATTTCGTCAACAACAGTATTATTTCGACGATTATTCGCTTATTTATGTCATCATAAATATTCGTGTTCATAAAATTGGTGAACAATAAAAGTAAAAAATGGTTCACATTTTATTTTAAGGGTTCGTCAAATTTTCTTACAAAAATTTATTTACACAAATGAGACTAATTAGAATTATTTTCTATTTCTTCTAATTGAAGAAAATATAGAAGATTCTATGAGCCGTACATATTTCTACTAAAGTTAATAAAATGTGAATTTGCGTTTAACTGAAAAATAAAAAGGCTTTAAAAAATTATTTTTTTTTTATTTAAAAAAATAGTTTGGGAAACTCCCAGGCTGTTTGGAATGGAGCTTAGTCCTCCCTTTCAGCCTCTTGACGATTTAAAAAATTAAAATTAGACTTATTTAATTAATAATTTACTGTTAAGAACAAATTTACAGCTTTTCTATCGAATTAACCCCGTACCCGTACCGTACTAAAAAAAAAATTTTCAAAAAAAAAATTTTTTTTTTTATTGAAAATTTTTTCGCTTCGGGTACGGTACGGTTCTGTACCGGTACACTGTTAATTCGGTAGAAAAGCTGTAGTTTCGAATTTTTTAATTCAATAAATTTTGTGTTCACAAAAAATAAAAATTGTTTACTAATTTTATTTAAATTTTTTAATTTTCATGGAATTTGTGAAAGAGTGTTCATAAAGACGACATGACCCAAATTTTTAATGAAAATAAATTAGAGGGAATTTGTTCCTTTCTTATTTTGTAAATTTCAATGGCTTGTCCAAAAATGGCTACCCATAAACAAAAAAAAAACGGAACATGCTCGGAAAACGTCATAGTTTACACCCATTGGTATTATTATTTAATTTTGAAATTTTGATTCGGTATTAATAATTTAAATGATAAAATTTATTGCGAAAAATTTTATTTAAGCTTGAATTTTTTAATTTGTCTTTTTAAAAGCTTAAAAAAAAAACTAAAAATAATTAATTTTCAAAATATTTCCTGATGATTCTTTTTTAAATATCGAGCTTAATCTTATTTCCAAAAATTACTATTAAAAAATTTCAATAAGTTACAAAAAAACCAAAATACTAAATAAAAAACACAAAATATTTGTAAACAAACAAAATTTTATATGATTTCCATTATTTTTGGTACTAGTTGACCATAAACTTGTCAAGAATGTGCTTATTTTAGTTGTAAGTTGAGAAGTAACATGTGTAATCCTAGTAGTAAGTGTAAATTCTTTTTCAGTTGTATCATGAAGTGTCGTGAAATCGCTGGTATAATTTAAAGTAGTAACATTAATATATCTTGTTTCATTTGTTATTTTTAATCTAAAATAACAATCTGATGAATTATCACACTTAATACCAATTGTTAAATTTGTAGCATTCTCGGGTCTTATCACAGAAATCTCATCGACTTGGTCCATTTTTTCATCTATTTCATTAATATAATCCGACTGAGTCTTTGGCATTGTATCATCAAATGAAGCAGCTATACTTGCTTTTCCATTTATATTCTCAATGCTTATATAATAAGTTTCATTTGAATCCATTTCATTATAACTTACATATCTATAACTATCTTGATAGATTTTTTGTTCAAAAGAATCACTTGCTTTGGCTGGTTGAATATTTGAGCTTCTCGAAACACCATCTAAAATATCAAATATTTCATCATAATTATTTACTTGAAAAAAACTTTGTTTGTAACTAGCTATTTCGAACAATTCCTCTTCGCACACATTACATATACCAACAGTTACAATATTTATTCCACGCTCCTTAAGACGATTAGCTTCGCTTAAAGTCTCATTTTTAGAATCACTTTCGCCATCAGTTATTAAAACTAAGACTTTAGGAATACCACTACCCATTGGTCTCATACCATTATTTTCTTGAAATAACTTCTCATTAGCCAATTTTAATGCACCAGATGTATTAGTTTTTCCCGGATTGAACGGAATGTCTAAAATTGATTCGAATAAATTTGAATTATTATTAAAAGTAATAAATTCCTTGGCATCATTATTAAATCGAATTACACCAACTCTAGTATCTTCTAGACCAATTTCTAAATTATTTAGTAATTTAATAATAAATTCTTTGGTCTGATTAAATTCATAAATTCCGATTGACGATGATGAATCTATAGCAAAGACTAAGTCCATAGCATTTTTTAATGATTCAACACAACATGTAATAATAGCAGAATTTCGACATTTGTTTGTCAAATCAAATCCATATGGACATGATCTTTGCGCTTGGGTTCCCTCACAACCACAATAGGGCTTTCTAAAACCATTTAAACAAAGTGGAACTGCATAGCCGACTTTGTTACCAATTTCACATTTAATACCATGACCTCGTTTCATTCTTTTTCGGCCAATTACTTCTAGAATTCTATCACTCATGTCAGCTCGCGATACAATATCGTTTAATTTAGTCGTAAACGAATGTGCTAATTGTGTAAAGTTAAAAAATGTACCATCGGCTAATACGCTCAAATCACCTTTTTGACTTTGACCATTACTAATTAAAATAGTTCCATTCGTTCTCCAATTTAAAGCAAATTTTTTAAAATATTCAGATGGTAATTGTTGATCTAAGTTTTCAAATTTATTGGTCTCGCCGGCTAGAATGGCTATAAAAGCTGATGCTTTATATTCATCGCCAATTTTAGCTAGATCTAATGCTTCACATATGAATGGATATAAATAATTATTGCGTGGTGTGTTTGCGAATATTTTGAAAAAATTTTGTTTTGATATAAAAATATTATCTGGTTGATTGTAAGTGATGTCTGATATGCAGCAAATGAGATTTTGTCCAGCACAATTTCCAGGGATTTCGCTGCCTAAACAATTATTAATATTATTTATACATTGTCCTGTTTGATTTTTTTGGCTTAAACAAGATGTTTGTAAGCTTATCTTGAATAAGAAAAAAAGAAAAAAGAAATATAACATTCTTGATTAAATTTTTTCTTAATTTTCGTTTTTTGTTTTAAGTTGTTGGTTCATTTTTTTATATGAAGTTTTATTTATTTTTTTTATTACGATGAAACATTTATGAATACGAAAAAGATAAGTTTTTTTAATCAAATTCATTAATTTCAAAATTAAAAAACTGTGGAATTTCATTACTCTCTTTATCGAAAAATTGATTAAAAAAGTCCAAGAAATTTTCTCAAGAAAAAAATTTGAATAGCTGTTTCATCATACCTACTGGACGACAACTACCGTACCAATCGTACCACCCGTATCAAATCATATTTCAGATTTTTCTTATTTTGCATTAAAATTTTTTCAGCAAATTTGTACAAAATTAAAAAAAGTCTAAATTAGAATTGTTCATTTTTTTGCAGACTTTGATAATAGATGTAGGAATACAACAATTTTTTTTATCAAAAAATACTTATAAGAGCTATGCAGAGTGATTTTGATGGTCAAAAAGTAAGAAATTTGACACAAAACTTCAAAATGCCATATTTGGCTAAACTTGGAAACAACAATCTTATTTTTATGAAACATTTTTTTTTTGGCCCGTAGGCAAGTTTATATTTATAGTTATTACGAAACTTCGAAAAAATACAAAAACTTTTAAGTGTTTTTTTGGACAGGGAATTAGAATTTTAGATGTAAATTGTAATATTTAAATATTGTGGAAATTACGAATTGACCGAACCATACTTAGCAACCAAATTAATTTAGTCGTATTTTTAATTATTTCAATTTAAGCCATACCAAATCAACAACAGTTTCAACATAACTAACTAAGAAATTCATCGCCCTAACGACAAGATATCACAAACTTTACATAATAATAATATTAAAATATAGATAATTACTAAAGTAACAATCCGAATAACATTTCTAAAGTAATTTGGATTTTCAAATATCGCTAATCTTTAAGAAGTTAAATGATGATCATGCGTGTAAAATTTAGAGTTAGGTCTCTTTTTCTCTACAGAACATATTAATTAATTTAACAAAATATTATAAAAAGGAAGACCCGTCTTTATCAGATTATGGCCGTCAACGTCGGTTTGACTTCCGACGGTTTCTCGATCAAAAGATTCGAAAAGAAAAAAATTTTTTTTTTTAAACTTTTAAATTTTAAAAGTAAAAATCGGGAAGTTGAAAAGAGAAAATAATTTTAAATTTAATTTTTATTAATAGTAAATTTTGATCATTATTTTGAAATATCTCAATATTTAAGTTGAAATTTTTTATATATCCCCCTCATCTTAATACATCTAAAAGTATCATAAATAGGACAGAAAGACCAAAAAGACGGGATACCTCCTCTTTTTAAAACCGATTAAATTTCAAATAGTAATAAACCTTTAATAGACCATAAAAAAGTAATGCAAATAGGCCAGAATCTTATTTCTATCATGCCGATGGAATATTTCATACCAAAACACGATTTATGGGTCATTATGTAAAGTGCTGGCAAAGATTTTGTAAAAGTCCGTCATATGATGATTGGATAAGAATCAAAAAATGAATGTCACTAAACTTTTGCCACCACTTTATTTTAAATTATATTTTTTTAAGATTCTTTTTAAATTCTGCTTTTTTCTCTCTTTCAATTAAAAAGCTACGCTTTGATTAATTTTAATTAAAATATAAAATTAATTTTTTATTTTATAAAAAAATTTCCCATTAGCTTTAAATTCAGGAGTTGTACATGCATCTTTTCTCCAGTAATCATCAATATTTTCATACACTTTCTCTTTTATTCCAATATAATCTTCCAAATGAAGCTGAACACACATATTACAAATTGGATTAAATCGTTTGGCATTATCTAAAAAAGAAACGTGCTTTTTCCATTTAAAATAGGCATTATATGCTTCTTTATTTGAATCCAAATAGATCAAATATTCAGCCAACATTTTAGGCGATTCAAAATCATTAACATCAATATAAGCTGATTTAGGTAGCTTTTAAAAAAAAATAAAATTAATGAAGTTTAAATTTTTTTGTTTTTGTTACTAAATCAACTTACATAATGTTCATAATTTCCTCCGCCGAGTACTACTAAAATAATATTATGCTTTAGCATTAGGAAAAACTTTTCCGTTATATAGTCTTTACAAATCGAATTTTCAAAAGCTAAATAAAATTTGAAATCTTTTCCAATAATTGATTTACAATCACCAGGTTGTGAATTGTTATATTTGTCAGGACATTGTTTACCACATCTACCAAAAATATCAACTTTTACATATTTTTGCATTTCTGCTATATATTTCAAACGTTTACTACTCCCACCACAATTACTTATTAAAGCTGCTGCAAATTGAGTCTTCTCTGAATGAAAATCGTAATTTTCATCAAAATTCGGATTTTTAATCCAATACATAAGACTATCAGCTTCGTAAGAATGAGCAAAATCTGAATCAATTCGATATGTAACAGTATAATTAAAAACACCGTTATACCTAGAGAATTCACCTGTATGCTCAGGCGATTCGATTAGTAAAAACATCCATCTTTGATTTCTAGGTCGATGCTTAGGAATCTGAGGAATTGAGTCGACCATATGCACCATGACTAAATCTGAATCATCTAATCTTTTTAAATCGTTAGTCAATTCACATTTAGTCACGGGACAATTGAGTTTTTTAAATGGAGTTTCAAACCCAAAACCATGTCCATGTGATCTATCTCCAAAAAAAGCATTCCATAAAAAAATTCGCTTTATTTTCCTAGATTTTTGTAAGCAATCAAAATTAATTGATTTGTTAAGAGATAAAGGATTTGATTTCGGATAAATAGAACCATTAAAATTGACTCTATAAGATTTAGGATTTTCTATAAAGATATTACAATTAAGAATTTTAGAATCTTTTTTTTCAGAACTTAATTCTTTGTCTATTAATTTAGAGTTTTTCGACCAATAATCATATATTAAAACAAACAAAGCTATTAAGGCAATCAGGGCTCGTCTTTTCTTAAGTTCTCTAGCAATTTTCGATTTTATAAATATGAATTTCATTTTTTTGTAATAATTTTTATTTTATGAAAAGTACAATTAGATATTAATTTTTTTTATAAAAAAAAAGGAAATAGTTTTAATTAAACAAAAATTATATTTTTTGAGTTACGAAGCAAACCTAATGCATGATCTTTTTTTCCTAAGCCAAGGTAAATATTAAATTTCTTTTTATGTTCATGAGATAACAAAACTTGTTTAATTTTTTGCTAAAATTCATGAAGTCAATCATCTATAACAATCCAATTTTTTTAAAAAATTTTGTTAATAATTTTTAAAGAGAAAATTTTGTCAAATTGATGATACTTATGGTGAACCTCGTATTAAAAAAAAGAGTATGATTTCTAGCTTTTTCAAGTGGCACTTGGACTCCAAATTTTAAATGCATCCTTTCGCATTTTAGACGGAAAAACGACTAACAAGTTTGCATTCTTTTTTTGCAATCCATTTTACAAAAATCTCGATAGCTGAGGGTCTTTTGTTAAAAAGTTTGTAAAATTATTTTTTAATTTTAAATTAAAAACATATTTTAATTGAACAAGATTTTCACACACCCTCTATTGTCGACCATCAAAGCCCATTTTTTTTTTGCTTTTTCTAGTAGAGGATTCATTGGTGTACTTAAAACAACCCTTGGTATTATTCTAGGCATTTTCGTTTCTTGAGAAAATTTCATTAATTTAAGGTTCCTCAAATAAAAAATCCTAGTTAGACTTTTGGTGTTTTCAAAACTTAACACTTCGTCTAAGTAATAAGAGATTTAAAGTCAAACTTATTTATTTAGTAGTTCAATTAAGTATCTTTAATACCTTGTGGGGATTTAAAAAAGCATCATTTTATAAAAATGAATAAAAAATGTCAAAGTTTCAATTTTTACTTTTTTCGGAGGATTTTCTTTTGAAAAATTCTTTTCCTTAGTTATTTTTTTTAAATAGCATAAGAATCGTAAAACCCCTACCTAGTATGATCAAGAATTAAAAGTTAAAAGAAAAAAAAATCGGATTTTCGGATTATATTGTAATTAATAGGGTTCTTAGATTTTTTGTCAACTAGGGTTCATGATTTGGGGCGCCTTAGTACTAAAGGGTATTGAACGATTAAACGTAGGATGTAAATACAAACAACTTTACATTAACTGGAATAAAACTAAAATTTTATTTATTACTAATAGTAGACTAAATAGAGTAAATTATACTTTATGTGTAAATAAAAATCTTAATAGAAAGATTTGTAACTATTTTAACTAGATTTGGATTGTCTTCTAAGTGAGACTATTCAAAACATTGTCGAAGGTTAATTTCCCGTATTCTTGTTTTTACTGCAAAAATCTCCACTGAAGAACTAGTCAATGAAGAATTAAAAGAAGAAACTAGGAATATTTGGTTGTAAGTATAAACAACTTTTTCATATTAAGACATTAAATAATTCATTTAAATTTAAGTTTTATTCAGAATCTAAAATTTAACAAAATTAAAAAATTATGATTTACAATTTTTGTTTCCATTTAACAAAATAATTTAAATATTTAACCAAAAATAAAATTAACACTGTTTTATTTAGTTTTTTAATTTATAATTCAAAATTAGAGGAATTAATTGGCCTTTTGATTCAATTTGTTTCCAACTAGTTTGATGCATTATTTTGATCATGGGTAGCATTAGTTTGCAAAAAATGAGAATTTTTACTACCGATTTTAAGTGGGGATTCAACGGCAAATTGACTCAATTCAAATGGCTTAATAGGTGGCAATGAAATTAGAGCTTTGCGTTGTAAAAAATCTTTTCTATTTCTAGTATGCAATGTACTTGCGGCGGCGGATAAAAGAAATGGCTTTGGATCTGGTGGTGGTATTATATCAGCAAAGCGTTTAATTACTGGTGGTAGGACTTTATTGACTGGTGGAGTCAATGAACGATCGCTTTTTGTCGAATTAGAATTTACAGATTGAGATCGTAAATCATTAGAGGCTAGAAATTCCGACACTTTTTGAGATTCTTCACTAGTTTCAAGCTTATTTATTTTACGATTGCTCAAAATTGGTTCTTTACTTTCCGATAATGTTTCACTATTTACATTTTTATTTGATTTTTTCGAAATTCTTGGTGAGTCAACTCTTTTTTTAGTTTTTGATTCTAAATTATTATCGACAGTTTCCGGTAAATTGGAATTTTTAGGTTCATTATTAGGCCTTACATTTCTTAGATTATGCAATTGATACGTCAAATTGGCTATTTGTAAACTTTGACTATCTATCTGCAATTTGTATTGCTTAATTAGATTATCTTTTGATATCACGTCATTTTCGTATTTTTTTTCTAAAGTCCGTATGCGTTCTTCAAGCGATTTGATACTTTTATTTCGCTCGTCTATAAGTTTCTTTTGCTCGTTTATTAGAGCGTCTTTTTTCTTGTATTCGACGTTGAATGTTTTGAATTTTTTATCATATTCATCTAGAAATTTTTTAGATCAGTTTATTTTTATTAATTTTTTTTTGTTTAACTTTAACCAACCTTTTTCAGCTGATGTTGATGCTTGTAATGAGAGTCTGAGAGCATAATCTAAAATTTATAAAAAAAAAAAATTCAATAAATAAACTAAATAAAAGACGGTTTGAAGTTTGCAAAATTATTTTGAATATTTTTTGTAATAATAAAATTTTAAAATCTTATGTGCCATAATTTTTTTGTTGAAGCTGATCACATAACAATAGAGATCGTTTTTTATAATATATACCTTAATTATTTTTTGAATTTGAATACATAGATATTTATTGATTTTTATAGAATACACGAGGCTTAGCGAGACGCTCTCTTTGAACCCTATACCTCATTGAACTGGACTGTAACCATGCTCAACAAAAAAAATTTGCAGGTAGTTTAGAGGTTTCAAATATAACTAACTGGAAAAGATTTTCTCACAAAATTTAAGTTTGGTTATTTTGAACTCGCTTTTGAAAAAACCAATACCGTATTTTTGATTATCAGGGTCAACAAAAGTGGACCCTCATAATCTAAAAATTCGGGTTTTTGAAATTAAAATCTTAATCATTTTTTTTTAGGTTTAGAAAAATATTTTTTTGACTCTAAGGGTTCATAAATGTCCGATTTTTAAATTGTATGTTTTATACCAATGTCTATTAAAAATACAAGAACAAAATTTTGGACCAAATTTTCTTTGCAAATTCGTGTTCAGCGACTCAAGTTAATTTAGGAAAATCTTTTTTTAAGATAAACCTGAATATTTTCAACGGAGAAATACTCAATTTTTTTTAAATTACTGTCTTTATGACTTTAAAACGGTATAACTCCTCAAGTAATCAAGATAGATGTAAAATTTCTGCGTTGAGTTCTTCATATTTAATTTAAAAAAGTTAGGGAGCAACTTTTTGGGAAAAAAATTAATCAAAATTTAAAATTTTATTCGTGTAGAGTTTGATAAGGAAACCATAACTTAGGAGGGTTATAGCCCCATAAGAAGTCAAGGGTATTGGTTTTGTCAAAAAAGCGAGTTCAAATTATGTGGTTTAAATTTTTTCCTTAATTTAGTGAATGAATTTCGGTCCAAAATTTTTTGCTTTGAAAATTGACTATTTTTAACACATATAAAAAAATTGGTATAAGACATACAATTTAAAAAAATTAAAAATTGCACATTTATGAACCCTTAGAGTCAAAAAAATATTTTTCTTAACCTAAAAAAAATGATTAAGATTTTAATTTCAAAAACCCGAATCTAAAATATCTTGAAAGTGATGAATTGTATTTACTACCCTGGCCATTCACATGTTCCGAAAATGAATGTTTATGAATATTCACAAGTATTCATTTGTATTCACGCGAATTCTTTTGAATGTTCTTGAACGTTAATGAATATTTATGAAGTAATTTGAACATAAATGAATTTTCATTTTAGGAACATATGAATGGCCAGGGTAGTATAAATTATCTTCAGTTCGATATTACTTTCTTTACAATAAAATTAAATATAAAAGGGTCTCACAATGATTTACGAATGTATAATACGCTTTAATTAATTAATTTTAAACTCTATATAGCTTTAGGCTTTGATTAAATAAAAATCTTACGATGAAAAACCTAAAAAAAAAATTTACCTGCGCATTGTTTTTGTAAAGTTTCTATTTCAGAGTGAAGTCCTTTTAAAACTTCTGTATGAGCCTCTTGAATAAATTGAATTGACTTTTCTGCATTGAGATACTTTTGTTCCCAGAATGAGGTCATTATTTAAAAAAAAAATCTTGTCCGCAAAATGCAGTTTTTTTATAAAATTTGATGAATTTTATTACCAGTAATCACTTCGTATAAAAAAAAATTTAAATTAAAATTTTTTAATATTTCGCTAAGGTTATTTAATTATTTGCATAATTTTAAATATAAAAACATCTCGAATAAAATCAAAATTTTAAGAAAATTTCAAAAAGAATTCGAAAAAAAAAACAAATATGTAATGACTCGGAATAGTTTTTAAGTTGTTGTTTTGTAATAAGAAATAACTTTTGATAAAAATAGTTGAATTAATTTAAAAGGTATTTCAAATAAAGAATTTAAAAAAATAATATATTTTTTAGTTGTCAAGGAAACACCTTTAAAAAGAACAATTTTTCTTTTAAAGTTATTTTTTACTAAATTATACAATAATAAGTGATGATTATATTAGGGTTGGTGACTAATACAAGTAAGAATTTTCTTATTTAAATACGATTTAGAATAACATATTTATTTATTTTTCAAAATAACTTGTTTATAATAGTTGAGAAAATTCGATCAAGTTTTAGCTTTTGTTTAATTGTTTTGAATTATATTTTACTTAAAAGTTATTTTTTAAAAATCGATATTTTTGCCAAGAGAAAAGAAAATAAGCAAAATTTGATATTGTAAAAATTATATTTAAATCAGAAATATTTCAACTTAACGACATTTCGTAAAAATCGAACAATTGCGTTACACTTTATTTAAAACAAGTTTTTAAAAAGGCGGGGGGAAGATCATTCTATATTAAAACTTATTAAGCTTTTTTGTTTGAAGGTGCAAAATATGTTCTGTACGTTTATAATTATTTATGTTGGTTGAATTAATCGTCCCTTGCAACAAGATTATTAATGCTAAAAAAATTTAACAGAGCTAGTGCGATTTAAAGAATATTCGATTTTCTTATTGAAATTTTTTCCAATAGTTATGTTTTTTATCGATACAACCCTTCTTATGACTAGTAAAAGCTGCATCAAACAATGAAAAAGCCACGCTACGCCTCTGAGTGTAGGTATTAAAGTCGAATGGTTAGTTTTATTAAATAATATAATTTAAAATCTAACTAATTATTTTTCAATTATGATTTTATGATTAGGTAGAGACAGTGAATGGGATAACTGTTTCACCACACTCAAAAATAATTTCAGAACATTCAAAAGACGTTTCAACACACTCATTGAAAATTTGAAACACACCTCCTTATTATCGGCCCTATAAAATTTAAATAAAAGTACACAAATTTTAAATTACTTTCCATACTTTTATTAAAATAAACACAACAAAAAAAAATTACCCAAAAAATAAATAAAAACATTTATTTTTATATTTTAAACACAATTAATCCAAAAAAAGCACAAATATTAAACTTACTCATTTTTTTAAAAATTTTTTACCATTTAATTTAATTTTTACCACATTTGTTTGGACAAGCCCAATATCTTCTTTTTGTCATTTTACTACAACATTTATCACATGATTTCGATGCAGTTTGGGATTGAATTTCTTCCGGTTCTATTCTTGATCTTTTTGGTAAATTTTCTTCATCTGTCTCTTCATTAGATTGTATACCTTTAGGTCCAGAATCGCAGCTTTGCGTTTCTTTTGGTTGAAGCAAAAATGCGCTTAATGTATTTTTCGGTCTTCCTTTTTTTCGATTTGATTGAATCGGTATATCCATTCCAACTGAGTCAAAGTTACATTTTTTCTTGCGTGCTGCTATTGCTATTTGATGATTACATTTATAATTTTTAAGCCAAAAACAACAAGAGCAAGTACTTAATTTCCAGGAGTCTTCATTAAATTTTACTCGATAAATACTTGTAATTTCAGGCATCATCTCATCAAAATTTTTCCATTTTTGTTCTAATAATGCTTGATTGAAAGATTTACAGTCTTCTTTTGTAATATCTGCTCTCTCACCAGAACTCAGATAGTAACAATTGTCGTCTTTAAAATGAATGATTGTCTTGTTTTGATTATTCCATTTGTATGCTTCAACTAGATCTGATTTACTTATCACTGGACTAAGGTTGAATTCTTTCTGATTTAAATTTATAACATGTCTATTTTCATTTTTAATTGGATCAATTAACGATAAAGTAGGTGAACGTTCTATTGTCCATTCTTTAATTATATTTTCAGAACATTCGTTCAAGAATGGGATTAGACTAAGTCGCTTATTATCACCCTCTAAAATCTTTTCAGCACATACTAAAATTTTTTTTTTAATTTTCAAAAAAAACTAAATTTTTGTCTTTCAATTACACTAAGACCATTTATTGCAGGTTCTAAAGGCAATAAATGGTCTTAGTATTTAGAATAAAAAAGTAAAACCATCAAGCTAAAAACTTATTTACGGAAATGTATTTCCGTAAATAAGTTTTTAGAAAAATTCCATTTTTTTTTATTTTCTTAATGGCGAAAAAGTTTTTTAAAAAGTTTTTTAAGTGTGATAATAAGGAAGTGTATTTCAAAGTCTTAGCGAGTGTGTTGAAACGTCTTTTGAATGTGTTGAAATGACTTTTGAGTGTGGTGATCAGGTAGACCCACAGTGAATTAGACGTACAATTGACATTCCTTTAATCTTTATATTTAAAAAACTTTTGTTAAATTTTAAATAAAAAGAATAGGCTTTTACTTTTTAAAAGACTTATAAAAATTTAAGGATTTTTAATTAAATTTTGACCTTACTTTTTTTAAGTTTTTTCAAATATAGTGTCTTTTAAAGAAAAAAATCCACTCCGTTAAAATTCAACGGTACGATCAGACCATATTTTGACGGTCGAATGACCGTCATTCTTGAAAACAAATTTTTTATTTTTTTTTGCAATTATTGATAACAAGAAAGTCGGAATATTTTATAACTTAAATGCGAAATAAGTTGGTATATCGCTCTTTGAAATTGGCTCAAGTGTTGATTTTAATTATGCTGTATCTTTAAATACAGCTAGAGATCTATCGCTTTGATTTTTGTTTTCATCTCTTGCTGGTCGATTCAAGTCTTTACCAATTTTAGCTTATATTTAGGTCCCATTTTTATATGAATTTAATAATCAAATTAAAATAGATAAAAATAAGAAACAAAATTTTATAATTTAAAAAAATTTTTTAAATAATATTAAAAGCTACTCTATAGATTTTGGTGAAATGAAAACAAAGTTTTAAAAAATATTTAATTGCTACTCTAATCGCTTTTTGAAAGTTAATAATAATAATAATCACAGTAATAATCACCACAATAGTAATCGTCATAATCATAACCATAGGCATTATAACCATATCCATGTCCATAACCACCATGTCCATGTCTACCATATCCATAACCATTGCCTCCTTTCAATTTATCAAATGATTTTAAATTGGCTGATCTCTCTGCTCTTAAGTTTTCAGCATTTTGTAAATTAGGTGTTTCTTTCAAATTTTCTGATTTTAAATTTGATGAACTACTTCCAGCAGATGCTGCCGACTGTAGTTTTTGAGTTAAGGTTTCAGTTAAAATTATCGATACCATTGAAAACAAAACTAAGATTATCATTGAATATTTGGAAATCATTTTTGAAATTATTTTTGTTTTTGTTTAAGATTAAATGAAGAAAAAATTAATTGATTCAAAAATGTGTCTTTATTTAAGGCTTTTTATATGGTAGAATAAACTAAGAAAAAAATAACCAAAAATAGGAATTGGAACATTATCCTAGAAAAAGATATTATTTTAAGAAAATTATACTAATAAGTACAATTAAGCTTAATTTTAGCTTGCTAATTTTTAGCGAACTAAAATTTAGATTTTTTTTTTTAGTTAGCTTATTTTAAGTTGGCTAAAAGTTAACTAAAAACTAAGAAAAACTCCCATCACTACATAAGACACACCTATTGAGAATTGTAACTGTCATATTACTTCTAGCTTTTCTCTTTTGATCGGAAAAATTTTAAAACATTTTGCTAAAAAATGGAATCATTTTTAAAATTTTAAGGTCAGACACAAACTTCGGCCTGAATTCTCATCTAAAAAGTTAAATTAATGTTTACAACAAGTTAGAAAATAGTTTAACTAAAATTTAAATTCCAGTAAGGATATTATTTAACGTGGGACGAAGGAAGCATCCGACCGCTTAGATAATAGTCTTGCGTGTAAGCTCGTAAAATTTTTATCAAAAAAATTGGTGGTCGGAGTTTGAAATTTATAAGCTTAACAGGTATTTTTCTTTCTATTTTTTAACTTTTTGGATGAGAATTCAGGCCGAAGTTTGTGTCTGACCTTAAAATTTTGATCAAATCTCGTAAAATTTTGATCAAGAAAATTTGTTTGCATTTAAATACCATAATAAAATAACCAATTAATTTCAAATGAATTAATTTTTAAAATTCCTTTTGATGTCAATTTTATAAAATTTAATACAGTTGATCCGCTTTAATGAATTAAAATGGTCGCAAAAAAATTTGTGAATTTTTAAAATACCGTAAATATTTGTTTTTTAATACACCATTAAAATCCACATTTTCATATTTTGAGCATGCAACTTCTATCATACCTCCCATGCTATAGAATTTTTAATTTTTGACCCATGGAAAAATAGTGTTTTTTCAAGAATTGGTTCCGCAATAAATTAGAAAATTTGGATTTTACGCCGGGTTAAAGTCAAAAAAAAATGAAAAAATAAAATTGTTAATTTTTGAATTTTAAAAATTAATGCGGGCTCTGAAATTAAAAATTAAAAATATATTTTAATTTAATAAAAAATTGTATATTAATTTAAAAAATGAAAAAAAAACGCAAATGATGAAGTGCTAAATTTAGGTTTTTAAAAATTGATGATTGTTGAAAATTCTTTATTAGTTCAAATTACATCACCAATAATGATAAAATAATACTGATTCATCATATCAATATAAATTCCTTCAAAATCAGAATTATCAAAACAATCTCTCATATGACACAAAACCAAGACACAAACATCTAAACAAGCAAACACCTTTTTCAATAAGAAAACTAAGAGGACTACCAAAAGGTATATTTAAAAATCGATAAAATTTTGGGTAAATAAAGGTAAAATACTTCAATTGTAAGAAATACTAGTTTATCTTTTTATCTAAAAACAAAATTTTTAAATTATTATTTATTGAGACCACGCCACAGCAATAAAAAATTAAAAATAAGTTCGCTTTTAAAAATTTTAAAGTTGAATAGCCGATTACTCGAAACGAATAAATTGAAAATTAATAAAAGATGATTTACCGCTTAAAACAGAAAGGAATACATTAGTGATTTGATAAGTGTGTTTTTACGTAAATTTACCAAAGTAAAAATTGGTAATTTTACGTAAATTTACGAAAATTATCGTAATTTTGCGTAAAATGAGCATTTTTAGCTAAATTTAATAATTTTTTAAAAAATACCCAAAAACCAATTTTATACATTATTATAAGCAATTTTATTTTACGTAAGAATCGAATTTTTAATAGGTAAAAAATGGTAAAAAAAGTAAATTTTGGTAATTACTTTTTTTTACAAATTTTTGAATAATAGAAAAAAGGGCTTTTATTTGTCTTTTACGAAAGAAAAAAATTACGGTTGTTGAAAATTTTATTTATTATATGTGGTTTAAAATTAAAAAAAAAACTATATTTCAATCTATACATTTTTTGAATAGAAAAAATAAGCCTCGCGCATTTATTTGAGTGAACTTATATTTGAGGAAATAGGGTAATATATTAGATAAATTTATTTATTGATAAATTAAATGATAAATTTATTACAAAATTTTTCAAAACCTTTTATTTGAAGCATTCGATAAAAATCTATTCTATATGATCTCAATTATATTTTGCACTAGTATTTGAATAATTTTTTTTGTTAATTTCGCGCGAATAAAACATGTTTTTGCCTTAAATATAAGATCCGGTCTTCTATTTGAGATAATACGGTACAAATAAAATCCTAACGATTTTATTTTCTAAATCTTTTATTAAAAAAAAATTATTTTATCTTTTGAATTTTACTAAATTGTGATGAACTTTCTTAAAACATGCTACCATTTTATAGTTTTTTTTTAAACAAGCCCCTTTTTTTAGCCACTTTCTTTAATTTATTTTTAAAAGCGACTAAAAAAAAGCGTCTTAAATTTTTAAAAAATCTAAAAAATTTAATATTTAGACGCTTTTTTTTAGTCGCTTTTAAAACAAGCCACTTTTCTCTTAATTTTGACTCATAAGTGACTAATTTTAAAAGCGACTAAAAAAAAGCGTCTTAATTTAAGTAAATTCTTAAAAAAATTAAATTTTTAGGCCCTGTTATTTTTTAAGACGCTTTTAAAAAGTGTCTTAGTCGCTTTTATTTTTTACAGTGTATTGACACTAAATCGCAAACAATTTGCCATTTTTATTAACTTCGTTAATCTTTTTTTGAAGATCTCATATCTGATTTTGAAGCAATTTATATTGATATGATGAATCAGTATTATTTTATCATTATTGGTGATGTAATTTGAACTAATAAAGAATTTTCAACAATCATCAATTTTTAAAAACCTAAATTTAGCACCTCATCATTTGCGTTTTTTTTCATTTTTTAAATTAATATACAATTTTTTATTAAATTAAAATATATTTTTAATTTTTAATTTCTGAGCCCGCATTAATTTTTAAAATTCAAAAATTAACAATTTTATTTTTTCTTTTTTTTTTGACTTTAACCCGGCGTAAAATCCAAATTTTCTAATTTATTGCGGAACCAATTCTTGAAAAAACACTATTTTTCCATGGGTCAAAAATTAAAAATTCTATAGCATGGGAGGTATGATAGAAGTTGCATGCTCAAAATATGAAAATGTGGATTTTAATGGTGTATTAAAAAACAAATATTTACAGTATTTTAAAAATTCACAAATTTTTTTGCGACCATTTTAATTCATTAAAGCGGATCAACTGTGTTAAATTTTATAAAATTGACATCAAAAGGAATTTTAAAAATTAATTCATTTGAAATTAATTGGTTATTTTATTATGGTATTTAAATGCAAACAAATTTTCTTGATCAAAATTTTACGAGATTTGATCAAAATTTTAAGGTCAGACACAAACTTCGGCCTGAATTCTCATCCAAAAAGTTAAAAAATAGAAAGAAAAATACCTGTTAAGCTTATAAATTTCAAACTCCGACCACCAATTTTTTTGATAAAAATTTTACGAGCTTACACGCAAGACTATTATCTAAGCGGTCGGATGCTTCCTTCGTCCCACGTTAAATAATATCCTTACTGGAATTTAAATTTTAGTTAAACTATTTTCTAACTTGTTGTAAACATTAATTTAACTTTTTAGATGAGAATTCAGGCCGAAGTTTGTGTCTGACCTTAAAATTTTAAAAATGATTCCATTTTTTAGCAAAATGTTTTAAAATTTTTCCGATCAAAAGAGAAAAGCTAGAAGTAATATGACAGTTACAATTCTCAATAGGTGTGTCTTATGTAGTGATGGGAGTTTTTCTTAGTTTTTAGTTAACTTTTAGCCAACTTAAAATAAGCTAACTAAAAAAAAAAATCTAAATTTTAGTTCGCTAAAAATTAGCAAGCTAAAATTAAGCTTAATTGTACTTATTAGTATAATTTTCTTAAAATAATATCTTTTTCTAGGATAATGTTCCAATTCCTATTTTTGGTTATTTTTTTCTTAGTTTATTCTACCATATAAAAAGCCTTAAATAAAGACACATTTTTGAATCAATTAATTTTTTCTTCATTTAATCTTAAACAAAAACAAAAATAATTTCAAAAATGATTTCCAAATATTCAATGATAATCTTAGTTTTGTTTTCAATGGTATCGATAATTTTAACTGAAACCTTAACTCAAAAACTACAGTCGGCAGCATCTGCTGGAAGTAGTTCATCAAATTTAAAATCAGAAAATTTGAAAGAAACACCTAATTTACAAAATGCTGAAAACTTAAGAGCAGAGAGATCAGCCAATTTAAAATCATTTGATAAATTGAAAGGAGGCAATGGTTATGGATATGGTAGACATGGACATGGTGGTTATGGACATGGATATGGTTATAATGCCTATGGTTATGATTATGACGATTACTATTGTGGTGATTATTACTGTGATTATTATTATTATTAACTTTCAAAAAGCGATTAGAGTAGCAATTAAATATTTTTTAAAACTTTGTTTTCATTTCACCAAAATCTATAGAGTAGCTTTTAATATTATTTAAAAAATTTTTTTAAATTATAAAATTTTGTTTCTTATTTTTATCTATTTTAATTTGATTATTAAATTCATATAAAAATGGGACCAAAAGCCCTTTTATTAGCTATTCTAATAGATATATAAAAATTAATTTTTTTAGTTCATTTCATGGGAGAACATTTACCATTTAAATTTGGGGTCAAGGTAATATAATTAATACAAAGTTGACACATAGGAGGTAGTCACTCTTTACATTTTTTTGAACATAAACGTCCTTTAAACAAACGTATAAAATTTCAAAAGATTCGGATTTACAGAAAATATTTTATCAAAGAAAACATAAAAACGACAACCTTTAGTGAACACCCGTTAAGACAAAAAAATTTTTTTTTAATGACAAAAAAAACTTTTCAATGTAAGGTAATATACTAATATTTTGTAGTGACAGAATTATTTTTAATTCGTAACAAAAGCTCTTTAAACGTCGTCATTATCCAATGAAACAAATGTTGAAATAATTTGATTTAATTTAATTCGTTCCTTATTCAAAAAGTGACATTTATGAAAAGTGATATAAGATTTATATGAAAAAAAAATTTATTAGAAATAAACTATATTCTAAAAAAATCTGAAAAAAATTTATTTTACCAATAAAAAAAGGAGCAAAATCTGCTATTGTCATTTGAATATTATTTATACAAAAAAAATAACGTTACTTAAATTGGAAGTTCTAATTTTCAAATCGAAAACAAAAAAATCTTTATATAAATTAAGAGAACTCAAAACTGAAGAGCATCTTTTATATTATCGTCAAAATTAAGGAACTCATTAAAATAGGCATCTTCCGACAAGCATTCTTTAACACAAATTTTTTTTCTAAGGTAGCCATTATAGAATTTAGTTTTCAACCTAATTTGGTCGACCGCGTTAAATAAACTTAAAAATAAATAATTCTTGGTGTCATAATATTCTTTGTCTGATGGACTTGCCGAATTATTACTGATTTCTAAATATTTAAAATTAGAAAAATATTTTAGTGTATTTTCATTTATTGAATCGATTGCTTCGGCATATTTGAATTCTATGTTTAAAAAATTTAAATTTGTGACATTCTGAAAACATTCTCTCTCAAAACAAGTGACATCTTTAACTTTTAGAGCTTTTAAATTTTTTAAATTTTCACCAAATTTAGGAACTCTTTCGAAAGAGCAAATTAAAAGTTTTAAATTGTCGAAACGAATCGAATTAATTTGATCCTTAGTCAAATTTGCTTCGGATATATCGATCGCTTCTAGCATTTGAAGATTTGTGTCAATCTCAAAAGAAAAAAGATTTGATCGACACGCATTTATACATTTTAAATTTGTAAGATCATTAAAAAAATTGAGATCTATTTGAGAAAAATTCGTATCAAAAATATCGAGGACTTCAAGATTTTTTAAAGGAGCAAATGCATTTGTGTGAGCTAAAATTTTGGATGAACCCATAAACATTTTAAGAACTTTTAAATTTTCCAATCCATTGAAACTTCCACTTTCCAATTCTTCGATTTCGTTGATACTTAAGTATAATTTTTGCAATTTTTTCAACGATTCAAAATTATTTGTTTTGATTTTATCAAAAATGTTTTGTTCCAAATATAAAGTTTCTAAGTTTTCTAGTCCTTTAAAGGAACATACATCTAGCTTTTCAATTTTGTTTTCACTTAAATTTAACATCTTAAGATTTTTGAGACCATTAAAAGCATTCGCATAAATTCGTTCAATTCCATTATTCATGATTGTCAACTCGATTAAATTATCTAAGCCTTTAAAGTTATAAGGGCTTATGCTTATTAAATTATCGCAACCTTCTATAGTTAAGTTCGAAATATTTTTAAAGTAAGTAAGCGGCCTACTTGGTAAATATCTCATTTTATTGTTATAAATAGATAGGCTTTCGATTAAATCCAAATTAATAAATTTTGGTAAAAAATCTAAATCACAATTATCTAATTCAAAATGAGAGCTACTCAAAATAATACTCTTTAAAATGTTCTTTGATGGATCACACAGATCTATAAATAAGTCACTAGTATTGTTTTCAATCAAACCAATAAAAATTTTCATTTGGATCAACTCCTTAAATTTAAAATAAAATTATTAAATAATTGGGAAAATGAACATAAAATTATCGAAAATTTCAAAAATTGAGGCTAATCTTTTTATTTTTTTTATTTAACCATTCTATTTTTTTTTCAAATTAAATCATGGCTCGTCTTAATATTTGATTTTCGTCGTATGCGTCGAAAAAATTAACATATCTTGGATACTATAAATTTTGTTTAATGGGTCTTGAACATTAAAATGGTTCTAATATAAATGTAACGTAAACCGTCAACAGTAACTCATGTTAACTCGACTTAATTTTCAATTTTAAAATGTTTGAGCTATGATAACGGTTATGGTATCTTGGATACTGTAAAATTTAACGTATCCTGGAACCTGTTTTCTATATTTTTAATTTTCCATTTTTAAAGCAGCACTAAAACCGAATTTCTGATAATTTAGGTTTTTTTTTGCATTTGATGCCGCGCTAAAGCCGAATTTTTTATTTTTTTAAATTTTAAATCAAAAAAATTATTCATTTTTTTTTCATTTTAGTGCCGGGTTAAATTTTGAAATAATAGATTTTTATAAAAAATTGATAGAGTCAGACCTCGATGCTGTCAACATTGATTTTTTCAAATTTTAATTTTGTCAACAATTTTTTTAATTACGGTCCAATGAGGATTACAATCCCATTATAAAGTTATTTTAATTTGTCAACCTTTTTTTTGTCATTACTTTTGTCAAGCCAATTTACATTTAAATTAGAACCACTGTAATGTTAAGATCCATTAAAAACACTCAGGTTCATTAGAAGTCATTTCGAACAACTGGGTTTTATGATTAACATTCACTTTAGGCAATTAGTGTTGTTTGCAAAAAATTTTCAAAAATGAAGGAACATTAAGTCTATTAAGGACCACATATGTCTGATGTTTTCATGGTCATGGAATTTAGGAATTTTGATACAAAAATAAACAGGAGAAAATTTATAAATTATCTCTGCATATTTATCTTTTTGACAAAAATAAAGATAAATCAAATTCAATTTTCTAATTTTTAGTGATGGGAGTGATTTTTAAAGCAACGTATTTCCTCAAATACAAGCTAACTCAAATAAAAGCACAATGCCTTTATTTGAGGCAAGTTTTTTTTTATGAAAAAAATGTCTCGATTAAAAGTTTGTTTTTTTCTTTCTTTAATTTTAAATTCCAATAACTTTATACAGTATTTCCTCAAATAAACGTAACCACAAATAAAAGAAAGTTGCTACTATTTGAGTTAAAAATTTCATTTTTGAGACATTTTCTGAGAAAACGAAATTTTCTGTTTCGAATAAAAGAAAAAAAAACTGAAAAAATTTCTTGTATTTGAGACACTTTTATTAGATAAAAAATTTCGAATAGAGCTTGCTTGTATTTGAGGAAATACTGCAATAGTTTACGTTATTTCTGTAATCAAATATAAAATATTTGAATCTTACTTGAAAAGAATGTAATTTTGTTTCAACAACTTCAACATTTTCATTCAATTTTTTCCTTTAAACAAAAAGTATTACGAATAATAAAAGATCTTTTTTTTTAAACAAAATTTACTCTAATTGCCTTATTGTATCATATTTAAAGTGTTGATTAAAAGTTACCAAATAGCCTAACTTATTGAAAAAATTCACCTTTTTAACTTTTTCATTTATGACCATTGAAGAATTTTTTATGAAAATTAAAAATTTTAATTTTTTTCTATCAGGAAAGATCTCTAGATTATATTCTTCGATATCATGACATTTTGATATGCATTTTTGGCGAAGGATATTTATTGACTCAATGTCATCCTTATTTTCTGTCTCGCCTAATTTCATTAAAACAGTTTCAGCATGAATATCAATTTCATTTACTACATCTAGAATATATTCGTTTAACGATTCTTTAAAAGACGCGTCCATTTTCTTTTAACCAAATCAAATTTAAAATTTTTTTAAAATAAAATTTTTAGAAAAAAAGTGTTTCATTTAAAATTTAGAAATCTTTCAAAAAAATTTTTTAAAAGCTATAAAGCTCTATTTTATGTCTTGGTATTACTAGGATTTATTTTTAATTAGAATTTTATATACTTTTTAGACAAATAACACTTGTTAGATTATTTTTAAGCATGTTGATTTAAAAAAAATTGGTAAAAAAAACATCAGCCATTTAATCAACAAAATGTAACGTCAACCGTAACTGTTGACCCTAAACGTAACACTGTTACGGTCAAAAATTACGGTTGACGTAACATTCATATAAGATCCACTGTAAATCTAGAAAGGTATGATTTAATTAATTGATTATTGCTTCTCATAATAAAATATATATTTTTCACAAAAAAAAATTGAGCTAAAAAGTTTTAATTTTGTGAAAAGAGATTTTTTATAATAAATGTTAAACTCGAAGCTAAAAGTTTCAAGATATTGGGAATAATTTTTTGATTCATGAGTTAAAGGTTTTTGTTTATGAGAATGAGGGAGACTCTGTGATAATGCATTTCTCGCGAATTAATGGCTTACCCATACCGGTAGTTTACCCGTATCGTTTTAATTTAAAAAAAAAAATTTTCCTTGGTACGGGTAGGGGTAAGCAAGAAAAATAAAATGATTTAATAAAATTAGCTTTAAAAAAAATTTATTCATAATTCAAAAGAATAAATAACAAAAAATGGAGCTGAGGGGGATCGATCCCCTGACCTTCCGCATGCAAAGCGGACGCTCTACCACTGAGCTACAACCCCTTACTTAAATCATTTATTTACAAATAATTTAGTCCGTTCAAAATTAATCGCCTTACCAAAAAAAAAATCATTTTTTCATTTTCTTTGTTTTCGTATTTTCAGAAAAAAACGGCAACATAAAAATTGAAATCAATTTTCAATTTATTTTTCCAATTAAAATAAAAGTAAAATTGCAAAAATGAATTAAAAAAAAATTGAAAATTGATTTAAAATTTTATGTTGCCGAAAAAAACTTTGATAAAATACAACAATTTAGAAGAAAATTCATAAAAAATAATTTTTAAAATAAGCCAAATTGTGAGATTTTTAAAAACTCTTTTAAATTTGTTTAAAAAGTTTTGCCAATTTACACTTTTAAATAAATAAAATATGATACAATTTGAAATTATGTAAATTTGAAATAAATTTTTTCAAATAAATTCAGGAATAGTAGAAAAAAATGTTCGATAAGCAGCTAACTAAGAATTAAGAAATAAAAAATAATAAAATATTTTATCAGTATATTTAAACAAGGGGTTGTAGCTCAGTGGTAGAGCGTCCGCTTTGCATGCGGAAGGTCAGGGGATCGATCCCCCTCAGCTCCACATTTTTTTCTAGTCATAAAAATCAGGTGGCAATGGAACATCAATTGGATGATTACATGCATAATCACTATCAGGATTTGACGAATCAATTTTTTCATCATCATAATAACACTTGCCATCATACACACAACTTTTAGGCTTTAAAAAAAATAATTAAATTTAGAAAAAATTAATTTTTTCTGAAATTTTAAATTACTCTTAATTGACATCTTATTGACCTATAACTAAACGGGTCTAATAAATCATTTTCATTTATAGTAGTTGGATTAATATCAACAAAACAATTACGACATTTATAATGATAAAAAACTAAATATTTTTGAGCTGATTTAGCTGAAGTTTTTACATTAACATCAATACCACTTAAGGGCATAAAATTTAATTTAACATGAAACCCAGAGACAGTCACTTTGTTTAGACCTATAGGCCTACTTTGACTAAATCGTGATGCAACTGGCTTTAAACTTAGATATACATCTGATTTTGGCAAGATACACTCGTAAATTATTGTTTTTCGATAGGTTTTAGCTCCATCTGAAATTATGTAAACATTAGCTTTATTAGAATTTTGAAAATCCGGATCTTGTAATGTTATTTCTTCACTAGAATTCATATAGTCTAAATGTTCACCCCAGAAATTGTACTTTAAATAATTGATATCACATGTAGAATAATTTGAGAGAGTTTTAGAAAGTTCTTCAAGTGTCGAAATGGCTAAACGTTTCGAGCGTTTAAAAGAAAAATACGCATAAAAAGTAAAATTAATGGCATTGAGTTTGCAATTGCTACTGACATCGTCCATGAATTCAGTGATTTCACACAAAATAATTTCTTTAGTTGGATTTACAGGTTTTTTAGTTGTGGTTCTAATTTCATCATCATCGTCAGCAGAAATGACCATAGATATGGATAAAATAATCATTAAAATAAATAAAATATATCTATAGTTTTTTTGAATGTCAAGATAAAATATTTGCATTTTCTTTTTTTTTTTAATATATTTTAATATAGGCTAATTGTATTGGAAAATTTTAAAAGTAAAGAAATTTATTTCGAGTTATTTTTTATTGAATTAGTTTAATCCTTTTAAATATTTTATTTTTAAAAGGTTGAATTAATAAAATGAATAGAAAACCATAGTTGAGATTTAGAAGGACCGTTTCAATACATTTATTTTTATCTAGCGAATTATAAAAACTATTTTCAATTTTTTTTTAAAAATTTCAAAATAAAGTAATTACTTAAATTACGTGTTTTACATATTAATTAAGTTAAAAAGTTATTTTCTATTTTTGAAAAATTTGTGCTGAGAAGATTCAATTTTGTGATGTTCAGTTTCAATTTGTGTTGAACAGTTTTTTTATTGTGTTGAAATAATAAACCCATAAAAAATTAAAAAAATCAAAGTTTGTTACAAATATGGATGGATGAATGAATGATAATTCAATTGCATTTGTTATAAATTTGTAATCATAGGAAAAATTTGTTATCTTCAAAGGGTTTTCTTATCCACTTTTTCTAAGCTATCTAATCCATGGATTAATACAGTACAGTCCAAAAAAAAGTAAACGATCAGTTTAAACACTGTTTAAACAGAGTTTACCTAAAACAAAACATAAATGTTTTCCTTATGTTCTCCATAGATTTTTAATTAAACAAGTTTTTAAAATTTTTTAAATCTTTTCGGTTTTGTTTCGGTTGTTTCGAAACTGCCTATAATCCGTTTGCAAAATGTTTTTTGTGTTTTTAAAGCATTAGAATGAGTATGTGAATCACATCTTTAACATGCCTCGAAAAGGCTGGAAAATTGGAGACCGGTAATAATGTACCAATTTCTCTTCACTTCAAAATTTTAAAGAGATTAAAAATTTAATCGAATTACCAAAAAAAATTAGTTTTTTTTTTAATTAATTAGTAAAAAAATCAAATCATAAAAAGTATTTGGAACCCAGTATCTCGGAAAAACTATGAGGCATGCGGAAAATTATTGAAAAATTATTAATTTTGTTGCATGCATGTATTTCGTCAAAAAGAATAAACTTATAGGAATTTTTTTAAGCTAAGTTTTTAAATTTTTTTTGATTAAAAAAAGAGTTTTCTTCAATTAATCAGATCAATATTTTAAATTAAAGGATTCATAGAATAATCGAAAAGTTCGATTTTCCGCACCAAACTTGTATTATATGGAAACTTTTATAAACTGTTGAACTAGTTTATTGTATTATTTTTCTGGGATTGTTCACTATTCGATATATGTTTTAAAGTACCAAGTTAGAGTCTTGATGTCATTACTTTTTAAAACTGCACTTAAATTGAAATTGAGTCGTAGCCGTACTCGAACCGTCTTACCGTACCGAACGTTAAGTTACTAAGATATTTTTTTATTTCTGTTTAATTTTTTAAATACCCGAGGCTCATAAAATAGTTCAGTAGTTTATGTAAGTTATACATATTTTACCAAGAATTTATTTTAATTAATTTTACTGAGAATTTAGAATTCATAAACGATTTTTCAGTAAGCACCACTTACATGAAATAAAGTATGTAGCACACTTGATGAGTGCTATTTTTTTAATCAACAAAGACATAGATTATACAAGTAAGATTGAACTAAATTGAAATTAAGTAAACAAATAGTAATACCAAGACAAAATAAATAGGATTATATATTTTCAAATTTCAAAATTTTAAATGAGAACAATTTAAAAATATTTTTATAATTTAAAATTTTAAATACAATTTAAAAAAAAAAAAAAAAACATGTCTTTTAAAGAATTGTTCAACGAGCGTTTTTTAAGTGTAGTAAACGAAATTGATATTCATGCTGAAAGTATTTTGATTAAATTAGATGAAACTAAAAATAAGAATGAGATTGATGAAGTAAATATTTTACGCCAAAAATTCATATCAAAATGTAAGGAAATAGAAAATTATAACTTGGAGACTTTTTCTGATAAAAGGAAAAAGCTGAAATTTATAATGTTTATAAAAAACTCGTCAATGTTGATTGATGAAAAAGAAAATAAGTTGAATTTTGTCAATGAGTTAGGCTATTTAGTAATTTTTGATCAACATTTAAAATATGAAACAATAATGCAATTAAAGTAAATTTTGTTTAAAAAAAAAGATGTTTTATTATTCGCAATACTTTATGTTTAAAGGAAAAAATTGAATGAAAATGTTGAAGTTGTTGAAACACAATTAGATTCCTTTCAAGTAAGAATTTATTTGTTTAAAATTGATTATAGAATACATTCAAACCTCGTTAATCCGCATTTTCGATTAATCACTCCATCAAAAAATTTATTGTTATTTTTGAATAAATTTTTTGAAAGAAAAAAAAGACAAGATAATAAATTTTCAAAATAAATTCTTATTTATTTTGATCAACATTAGTAAGGTCGAGTTTATCGACTGACTGAACACTGTTTTGTCTCATGCTACTATCGTAGTTTTCATCAGCTAAATCTAAATCCCTATTAATTTCGTTTTCTGAGCTAATTACACTGCCAAAATCTCCCTTGATTGAACCAAGTGCCGCACCAAAATCAGAAGATATTTCAAGCTCAGTCAAATCTGGGTCATATGCATCGAAATCCGACATTTTCTCTCAAAGATACTGATCAAAATCTGAAGATCTAAAATATATTTGTATAATAATATATTCTTAGTGACTAAAATAAATAGTCTTGGTCACATATAATGGCCAACTGGCCTCAACCACCAATTTCAAAAAATTTCAAGGTTAATTTTATTCGTTCTTTTATTTAAAATTACGCCAAAGGGATTTTTTTTAAAAACTGGTCAAATTTTTAAAATTTAGTTATTTTTATTTGATAACAAGCTCAAAAACGTAAAAAAGTGTGTAGATTTCGAATTTTTAGTTAGTTTTTAGAAATTTTGGACCTTGACTATGCACTTTTGATCAAAAATTATAAATAATTCGATATTGTTTTAAGTTTTTGTTGATTAATAAATTTTTAAATGTTAACAAGAAATTTAAAATAATAATAAACAATTTTTTTATATAATTTTTTTTTATTCACTATAAAAATAATAAGGTCAAATTTGCTCATCATTAATTACATTTTCATCAGTGTTTTTAATTTGTTTATTTTCCAGATATCCAGGCTCATCAAGATCCTTTAGTTCTTCATTTTCTTCATCTTCAATATTATCAAGGTCTTGTATTTCTTCATTTTGCTCATTACTTTCTTCTTCAGGTATTAAAAGTCGTTTTACTTAAACTAAATTTTCAATTTTATCCTTTTTCTAGTTCCGAAATTTATAAATCTTGGCATTTTAAACATGTATTTTATCAAAAATTTAGGCTAAAATCAATGCTTCAATTCAAATTTCTTTTCTTTAATTTTAAATTAAATCACTGAGATAACACCAATAATCACTTTACGGTCTATGATCTGAGACTCCTATACCCAGTCAATTTTAAAACACTGAAACATTAAATATAATTTATAATTTATGCATGTTGCATTTTAGAATCTCTGATTTTTAACTGAAATCTGATTTGGCCAATCAGAATGCTAATTTAAAAAATAAAAAAAAAACGCTTTATTCGGTCAAAAAAAAATTTTTTTTTCAAAATTAAAAAAGGGGATGGTTTATTTTTTATTTTCTCACATCTTATAATTTTTTTTAAGTCGGTTTTTCAATTGACCGTTCCTTAATTGTAAGATTGTAATATTGATGTTTCGGTTCCCATTACAGTGAATTTTCATTTTTTTTCAATTGACTGGGTATTATTTTCGATTTATAATTCCTTAAATTAAGAACAAATCATTTATAGCTACAGAAATTCTTCCGAATTCGATTTGAAACGGTGGCCAGTTTATAGAGAAAGTACCGTATTATCAGACCGTACCTTATCAAAAATTATTTTGAATTTTTGGATCATTCGTTTATAATTCTAGCAAAAAAACGTAGAGATTTAGCTTTGATTTTACTGTTTTCCGAAAGCAAATCGTAAGTCTATAGTAAAAATTATTACAGCCTTATTTTATTAGCAAGCTTTGCTTTAATTATATAGATTTGTTTTTAATCTTTTTATCAATAATCCTCGATTTTTCAAAAATTGACGTTTGGTAATAAATTTTTTATCAATCTTAAGGAGTTGGTTAAATTGAGAATTTTTGAAGATTTGATAAAAAAAAATTCCAGCGATTTATTCATAGATCTATGTGATCCATCAAAGAACATAATAGATGATATCGATTTGAGTAGCTCAAATTTTGGATTTAATAATTATGAGCTGGATTTTTTACCTAAATTTATTAATTTAGACTTAGTCGAAGCACTTCTTTTTAGTAACAATCAAAAGAAGTATTTATCAAGTAGACCATTCAGTTATTTTAAAAATATTACGAACTTAACTATAGAAATGTGCGATTGCTTACAAGAAATAAGTCCTTATAATTTTCAAAGCTTGGATAATTTAATCCAATTAATAATTTTGAATACTGGAACCAAACGAATTAATGCCAATGCTTTTAATGGTCTTAAAAATCTTCAAGTATTACATTTAAGCGAAAACAAAATAGAGAATATAGATGTATGTGCTTTCAATGGCCTAGAAAACTTAGAATGTTTGTATCTGGACCAAAACAGAATTACTAAAATTCAAGCAAATAATTTTGCATCGTTGATTAAATTAGAACATTTATTTTTAGATTCTAACGAAATTGAAGAACTGAAAAGTGGGTGTCTTAATGGATTAGTTGATTTAAAAGTTCTTAAAATTTCCATGAATTCATCAGATTGTTTAGATGACTCAAATGTATTCTCCCCTTTAAAAAGCCTTCAAGTTTTATATTTATTTGATGTTAATTTTTCTGAAATAAATCCCAATCTATTTAATGAACTTACAAATTTAAAATTTTTAAATGTGTGTCGATCTAATCTTTTTTCAATTGATATCAATCTTCAGACGTTAGAAGTAATCGACATATCCGAAACCAAATTGACTAAAGATGAAATAAATTCAATTCGTTTTGACAATTTAAAACTTTTAACTTGTTCTTTCAAAAGAGTTCCAAAATTTGGTCAAAATTTCAAGAATTTACGAGCTCTTAAAATTAAAAAGGTTACTTGTTTTGAAAGAGAATGTTTCCAGAATGTCACAAATTTAAATTTTTTAAACATAGAATTCAAATATGCCGAAGCAATCGATTCAATAAATGAAAATACACTAAAATATTTTTCTAATTTTAAATATTTAGAAATTAGTAATAATTCGGCAAGTCAATCAGACAAAGAATATTATGACACCAAGAATTATTTATTTTTAAGTTTATTTAATCCGGGTGACCAAATTAGATTAGAAACTAAATTACGTAATATGTTTCTTAAAAAAGTAATTTGTGTCGAAGAATGTTTGTGTGGCAATGACTATTTTGCTAAATTTCTCAACCTTGCTGAAATTGTACTCAATCACACTGAGTCTCTGGAGTTTTTTTAATTTTAATTTTTTTATTATTGCTCAATATTAATTTTTTTTAATTTATATTTTTTTAAACAAAATTCGAATGACATTAGCAGATTCTGTATTTTATTTAAACCTTTTTTTAATTTATAAAAGATTTTATTAAGTTAAATTTTAAATCGTCTTTTCGATGCGTTAATTTAGAGAAAGAAAGTAGGCCCATTTTTACAGAAAAAAAAAACCGTTTCATTCCAGTAATTTTAGTTCAAAATTTTATTTCAGATTTTTAATTTTAGGATAGCAATCGGTATTCAAAAAAGAATTTGCAATGTAAATACAGTACAAATTAAAACTAACTTGTACGCATTTTGTTCTTCAACTCTTCCTCGACTCTTCTTCAACTCTTCCTTTCCTCTTCCTCAACTCTTCCTCAACTCTTCCTCAACTCTTCCTCAACTCTTCCTCAACTCTTCCTCGACTCTTCCTTTCCTCTTCCTCTGAAGAAAACATTTAATAAAAACTAATATTTTTTAACGTATTTTTTTGAAACCTTTCCTCAGGAAAAGAAGAGGAAGAGTCGAAGAAGAGTCGAGGAAGAGTTGAGGAAGAGGAAAGGAAAAGAAACGTACAAGTTAGTTTTAATTTGTACTGTACTATATGTTGCCATTGACCAAAATAAATAAAAATCGGATTATACTTTCCTAAGACTGTTATTTTAGTAAGATATCAAATCTAATTTAACTGAGATTTTCTCTTTGGTGCATCAGAATAAACTTTAGTTTTCAATTGTAGATTTACCATAAACCAATAAACATGTTTATAAAATTTTCTAAATTTTATGAAATAACAACTCTTTGGCTAATCTATAAAAAAAATTTTCATTAAAAAAATAATTTGCCAAATGTAAAATGTCTCCGAAAGTTTTGAACAAAATATTATATACCATTTTAAAAAGCAGAATGAACTTATCAAAATAAGCATTAATTTTTTAAAAATTACTGAAAAGGGCTAAAGGAGAAATTAAACTAATTTTTGAATTTTTTTTTTATTTCATCCAAATCTATAGATATTAGTTATATTCAGGAGTTAAAAATAATTAATTAACAAATATTTAAATAAATACTAATTCTCATTACATGTTTTCTTATTCTAGTCAAAATGATTTGAAACCAAAATCATGTAAAAAATAGTACCAAAAAAAGCACCAGTCATTGGTCCAAATATCGGTACTAAAAAATAATAGTCAACATTTGTAAAGACTTGATTGCCCCAACCAGAGATGAAAACAAAAAATCTAGGCGATAAATCTCTTGCTGGATTTAAAGGTGCACCACAATTAAAACCAAGAGTTGAGCCAATTACAAAGAGTGTAATACCAACTGATAACGCAATTACACCATGTGGTAATTCAACATTTTTTTTATCAGTAATGGCCAAAATAACCATAACTAAAAGACAAGTTCCGATGATTTGATCGAAAAAAGCAGTGAAAAAACCAATGTTTTTGCCTGGAGATGTAATGAATATTTCCGCTGTATCCATTGTCTTAAATTCTTCATAATTACTTAAAGCTGTATAATAAATTGCATAAACTAAAACTGCGCCAATAAAAGCGCCTAGAAATTGCGCCGCTAAAAAGGCTAAAAATTTTTTAATTTTTATTCGGCTACTTAAAAACATTGCTAATGATACAGCTGGATTTAAATGAGCTCCTTTTTTAAAATTATTTAAGTTTGGATTAAGTTATTTAGGTGCTTATTTTCTTTAAAAATAAATACCTGATACTTTTCCGACTATTAATATAGCTGCTGTTACTCCTAGACCACCAGATAAATGTGGAGAGACATAATCGACATGACCATCGTTTTTAGCTAAAAATTTTGACTGGGCACCTCCTGCTAATCCAGTTAAAACAAGTATCAATGTCCCTAAAAGTTCAGCTAGAAATTCTTTTGCTAGTTGACTTTTTAATTTATACTTTTTGATTAAAGTTGTGAATTTGCTTAAATTAATTAAATTTTTAAAATAAATCGCCTTTTAAATCCGAGAAAATAAAAAAAAATCATTCTTAATATCTTTAATGATTTACTCCAGAGTTATGTAGCCAAATATGGGACTCGAGTCTTGGTGAATTAGTGAAGTCAGCTTCGAAACCGACTCAAACACTTTAAGTCGAGTATTTCACAAAAATTTAAGAAATTTCAAAAAATTTTTAAAATTTTAACACTTTTTTGTATGATTCCCAAATTTCTTTAAAATTTTTATTATTTGATCAATTTTTAAGATTTTAATTTTTAAATGACTTTGGAAACGAAATCAAAAAGGATTTATTGGTTAGTTTTAAATTCCACATCAAACTAAGGTGCACCAAATCATAAACCTTAGTTAAGATTTGGCTGTTTTTGAGCCTTAATAACTCATGTCTACTCCGATAAAAATATTCCGAAAATATTTTGAATTATAGAGTTAACCTTTCTTTATAAAAATTGGTTTTGATTTTGAACAATTTGTTTCATGATAACCAAAAAAAGGCTACCAAAGTTTCAAAAAAACTAAATTTTTAACGAAAAATGACTAAATATAAGGTTTTTACATAAATACTTCAAAATAAAATAGTTTTCTAAACCATCTTCGCTAGATATTATGATTATATATTTAAATTTTTATTCAAAAAATTTCCGCTATCGCTTATCAATTGAGGAATAAAATTTAAAGATACTAATACTAATGACTTGGGACAGCTTACCAAAAATAAAATATTTACTTTGGGTATTCAATATTCTCCGGTAACTTGTCAAACCTTGAATTAAGCGACAATTCACTCTTTACTATTATTTCACTTAAGTCATCACTATTCATTTTAACCTCCAAATAAAATAATAATTTTACTCTAAATAAAATAAATAAATAAATAGAAAAAAAAGAGGCTTTATTATTTTTAAAAATCAAATGATCACTTGAAATTTAAGAGATAAGTTTAAAAATGCAAAAATAGAAAAATGTGATTTTTGTTTATTCAAAAATTAGATCAAATCACTTAAATAATAAAATAAAAAATTACTTAACTTATTAGCTTTTTTGTGTGCTAAACTAAAGTGGTACTAAAGCTCAAAAATTAAAAAAATAATAAAAAGAAATTTAGAAAAAAAAATTTTATTTTATTTTTAAATTTTACAACAAAAAAAATACAAATTTTATTGAGCCAAGTGTCTTGAAATTATAAGCCAGTAAATACCAGTACCAATAGCTGATCCTATCATTGGACAAATTAAAGGTATCCAAAAATAAAAATTTCCAATTTTGAATACATCACAGCCCCATCCGGCAATGAATGTAAAAAACCTTGGTGAAAAATCTCTAGCTGGATTTAATGGAGATCCTGAATTATATCCCATGGTTGAGCATATAACAAATAAGGCAACACCGACAGCAAAAGCAGTTCCCTCAGGTGTAAATTTAACATTCTTTTTATCAGTTAAAGCTAAAATAAGAACTAAATAAATAGCAGTTCCGATTATTTGATCAAATATAATTCCAAGTACAGTTAAATTTTTATTAGGATTAGTTATAAATATTAATGATGTATCAATTGAATATTTATTCGGTCCATAACTATTAATGGCATCAAAATAAATGAGAAAAACAATTAAAGCACCGAGAAATGCTCCTAGAAATTGAGCTGAAATATACATGAAAAATTCCAAGATACTTATTTGCTTATTAAAAAGCATTGCTAAAGAAACGGCTGGGTTCAAATGAGCCTCTAAATATAAAATAAAAAGTTAATTAAGAAAAAAAAATAAAAATTTATAAATTTAATTTTTACTTGAGACTTTTCCTACGACTAAAATAGAGATGGTTAGAGAAAGTCCAGCTAGAATATTAGGAGTTAAATTATCAGATAAATAAGAATTATCTCTAGATAAAAATTTGGTTTGGGCACCACCGGCTAGGCCAATTATAATCATTAAACATGTTCCGAATGTTTCGGCTATAAATTCACTTGTTCTTCGATTATTGAGGTGTCGTTGCAAAGTGAGTGATACTTTTCTGTGAAATGTGAATCTTGGTTTATTTGTAAATGTATCAATTGTATTTGGGTCATCTGTTTTTACCTCCAAATCTTCTTCGGACATTTTGTTACATTGAATAAAATATATTCTATTTATTTCTTTATAGAAATATTAAATTTTAAAAATAATTAAAATAAAAATATTTTTGTTTTATAAAAATCGACGTCTACGTAATTTAAAGAACAATCCTAAAAGACTTTTAAAAATAGAAAGCTTTAATTGATTAATGACGTTTAGATTTATGAAGATTTATTTTATTTGACTCTTACAAGAAGCCTATAGTTAAATTTAAAAATTTCAAGATCCTAAAATCATATTTTTAAAATTATATTGAGTACTTTTCTTACCTTTTCTAAAGGAAAAAAAATAACTTTGACAAAAAAATTAAAAAATGAGATTTTTTTCAAAATCTTTTTAAGTATAAGAATTTTAAATTAAGAATAGAGCTGGGTAATTTTTCGGACGAGAAAAAAAGGTAAAAAAACGCTTTATTAGATTCAAAGTGTTAACTAATTCCACTTCAACCAACTTCTAAAAACTTCGACTACTGCAATAGAAAACTATCTAACTTTAAGGCATTCTTACGGTAGTTTAAGGTAGCAAGATTTTTTCTTTGAATGAAAACCTAGGAAAATAAAAGTTTTATTTGGTTATCATACATTCGGAATTCGAGTATGCTATTGAAAATAATTTATACCACTGTATAACTAATGGGATTACAGTAAATTTAATATCCAAAATAATTTATAATTTCCTAGATTTAACTTTTTAATAGGGTATCGAATCACTAGAACCGGTTATCGAAAGAAATAATCAATTAAAAAATGGAAACAGCTTATAAAGGGAAGCTAAATGTTTAAATAAGCAATGATGAAGAAGCAATTAGAGATGGTTGTTCACGAAAGATCTACTTAGATTAAATTCAAGGTCGCATTTTAAGATCTTATCAGTACTATATCCAAAAGCCAAAAAAATACAAATAATAAACCTTTAGAATTATTCAATATGGATCATTCTTAATTTATACCCTTAATCTTCAAGAACTGATCGCACAATCACTCTAAAAAGTTATTAACAATTTTAAATTTGAAAAATTGAAATTTAAGATGATAAAAATTTAAAAACATTTAGGACAGGTAAATAATGATATTACCAGATTAAAAATTTAAACATGAAATTTTTAGCTTGTAAAAAATAAAACTAAAATATTTGAATTTTAACCATCTTTTTTAACTTCTAAAAAAAGAAGACTATTTATGATTTTCTACTTTTCCTCAATTCTTTTTTCAAAGTTTGATTCAAAAAAAAATTCTAATAGAAAAACACAGTGAAATCAATCAAAAAGACGAGCATTTTTTTTTTAGCAAACTTGTTTAAATTTTCAGTAAATTTGGAAACTTTGGTTAAGTTTATCAAAAAAATCTAGGAATAGCCTTGTTTTTTAGAAGGTGTAAAATAATAATGGGTAAAATTTAAAACTAATAGTCTTATTTTTAATAGGCTAAAAATTTATATAAAATCTGGTAGTCTCTTTATTCACAGGCCCCAAATATTTTTTGAATTTTTTACACTGCATAACAAAATTATTCTTAAAATTAATTCCTAGCGTATACGCTTGTTTAAAACTCTAAAAGACACAATCACTTTCCAATCGAGTAATATGCAAGCGTTTACGGAATTAAAAAGCTTCATGACAAGCAGATAATTAAACTTTGATTCTATTTAAAAATTTAAGCCGTTCAAAAGAGATTTATTGATATTAACTTAACATCTATTTACCCCTCTCTTACAATTGTCTTTTCTAACAAAGAAAGGAAGTTCCTATGACAACAATTATTTTGAAATCTAACTCTAAATTATCAATCATCAATTTAAAAATAATTTCTCTCTCTCTCTCTTTCTTTTTTTTTAAATTGATCGATTATGAGACAAAAATTCAATGATTCAAGTTTGGTTTCAGCTTGTCTAAACTATGAAAATGTCTACTGTCAAAAAAGTGAGCCTAATAACAAATTCAATTTTGAATTTAATCAAAAATACTCTGACGAAATGTACATAAGTCAATATAGATTTGATTTCAAAACACCTAGAGCTTCCAAAAATCGCTTTACTGAAAACGATAAATTTCGTGATGATTGTCGTTGTAAATGTGACAAATGCACTGAATATTTGAATGATTACAACCTTAGAAAACAAACTAGCTCTTTGAATAGAAATAACTTTCATAATAGACCACTTTATGAAAAATCTAAACATTCCTTGATAAATTGTATAAAACCTATGAAAAATACTAAGAAAAACTTTAAAAAAAAAATTTCTAAAAAAAATAATTTTGACTATTCGTTCAACTCAAATAAGACTTTTCTTAAAGATAAACCTCAAATATTTGTTGAAAAACATAATTTTGACTATAATGATAAAGATGATGATGATGATTTTAATTTTACTAAAATTCAGCCAATTATGACTAGTTCTATAGGTTCTGATCTAAACAAACAATCTACAAGAACAAAAACAAAAAAAACTAAACAAACTAAGCAAAAAATAATTTGTTCGCCTGACGTCGATTACGCAACATATAATTGTTTTTCAAATTTGAACATTAACAACAATGCTGAGCATTTGAATAATAGAAATTTAATTAATCCTGGTAAATGTCCAAATGAAAAATTAGAAAAAAAGTTAATTTCTCCAAGTCGAAAAGTCATCGAATTTACTGAGGCTATCGATAGGAAAAAAGATTTGGCAAAATTTTATAAAAATCCTATTGAAAAAGTTTATCAACGTGTTTTTGTTGTTGATTCAAAACAAGATGATGAGAAAAAAATTTCGACTTGTGGTCATTTGAGCATTGTTTGTGAGAGATGTGTTCGTAAAGTTAAAAAGGATAATGTACAATTACTTTATATGGATTTAGTTGGTAAAAGCTTTCCGAAAAAAAATTCGAAATCACAAAAAATGTAAATTCGAATAATAAAAAAATGGAGCTGAGGGGGATCGATCCCCTGACCTTCCGCATGCAAAGCGGACGCTCTACCACTGAGCTACAACCCCGTCACATTTTTATTCGTTTTATTTAAATTTTTTTTTTGATGAAAATCTTAAACTATTGAGACTGTATAGATAATAAAATATTTCGAAATAGTCTTCTTATTGATTTGAGAGTTTTGACCCAAGTGGAGTTACTTTTTAAATACGAATACTTTTTAAGTCTATTATTTGTAATAAGAATTTATATTGATAATTACCAAATTCGATAATATTTTTTGGAAAAAATTTATGTCTAAAAATTTTAAAATTTACGAAATAATCTCGAGTTTTATGATTTTATTTGCTAGTAAATTTGAAGCTTTTACAACAAATCTACTGTTTTTCATGGAACTTTGAACGACCACAGTTGTATTATCATTTCAAGAACTAGAACAACTCTAAGAGATAAAACTAAATTTGTTTCAAATGCTATGAAGTAACGTGTTTTAAAATTGTAAGGAATCTAAGAGCTGTTTTGAAAGTACAGAGACAAATCCATTTCAATTAATGGTTTCTTTTCGTAGTTGTAATTCATAACGAATTAAAATATAACACAAACCCGAACATCCTCTCTTTAAATAATTTTTTTTCTTTTAGGAATATTAAAAAATTCGAATTTAATTTGTGTGAGAAAAAAGTATAACGGGGTTGTAGCTCAGTGGTAGAGCGTCCGCTTTGCATGCGGAAGGTCAGGGGATCGATCCCCCTCAGCTCCATTTTTTTACTTTTTAAATTTTTCTAAGCTAAAAATCTACATAATTAAATCTTCTTAGTTTTCTGAATTAGAGAAAAAATATTTTAAAATCAATCTTTAAAAACCAAATTTTCCCTCTGATTTGATTTTAAGAAATACTATTTGAAAAAAGGATCAAATTTTAGGCGTATATCTAAAATTTAAACTTGATTGTTTGATTACAAATTATAAAAAAAAATGGAGCTGAGGGGGATCGATCCCCTGACCTTCCGCATGCAAAGCGGACGCTCTACCACTGAGCTACAACCCCGTTATACTTTTTTCCTCACACAAATTAAATTCGAATTTTTTTACATTGGTTTTTTTATATTAACCAAAGAATTTTCCTAGATTATATAATTATGTTAATTGATTATACAGTATGTATAGAGAATTTAGAACATTTAAATTTTTTTCATGAAGGTTTTGTTTCTAGGAAGCTGTGCGGCTAAATAAAAAGAAATAAATAAATTTATTTATATTTGAATTTTATTGATAAATAATTTCGGAAAAGTACATTACTAGGATAGATAAAATAATCAAGATGTAAAATTCTCAAAAAATGATTAATTTTTCAACATTTAAAACCACCACTTTTAGTTTTAATCTTTGTATTGACCATAAATTCTCTATTGGATTAAGACCAGGTGATTTTGTTCACCAAAGGAAGACCGTTATTTTTTTTCCTTGAAACAAGTTTCGAACGAAATGAGCACTATATGAACTAGTCCCATCTTGCTGAAAATCCAATCTTGATTCGAATCAAAAAAAATCGCTAATGATTGTTTTATACTTCAAAATTAAATTCATCACTGAAAATTGGCAAGTCTTTTTTAATAGTATTTTTACTTACACTAACATTTGGAAACTTATTACTAAAGTCAGATGCAAACTAAGGTTGTTAATTTAAGTTTTTGAACTTCAAAGTTTTTCAAACTTTTTAGACTTAAAATAAATTCGAAACTTCAAACATTGGAAAATTTCACTTTATATTAATCCTTTCCTTGAAATAATATTTCAAGTTAATAAATTTCAAGTTTGAAATTTAATTTTATCCTATAATAAGATTTGAAATGTAAAATTATTAACTTGAAATAAAATTATAGCTATTGAAATTTTGAAGAAAAATATAAATAATAAGTTTGATTTTTTTAATATTTAAAGTCCATAATTCAAGGTTACAAATTCATGTTTATAGTTGTTAAAAAATTTCTTTTTTAGGTATGAATAATCGTACGGCTATAACTATTAGAAACATTCAATGTAAATACACATACAAGGATAATTTTTTCACTCCTCACTGAAATAGAATAAACAGTTTTTAATAATAATAATAACTTGAACTTTTTAACAAAGCTTCAAGTTTTCAAATGTTAGTTCAATTAACAACCCTAATGCAAACTGTTTACAGCTTTTTATAGACCCATGTCGAAATCTCATTTGAGATTCTCACGACCATATTCTCATGAGATCTCAGTCCTCATTACAATACATTTACATTTGATACGAGATCTATTTGAGATCTCATGAGATTATGGTAACCAATTATTTCTCATTGAGATTCTTACAGGGGAGAATTTGTTCTGACCTTTCCAAAAATATAAGACTCATTTCGACTTGTACCAGACCATGGTAATTCGATAATGAAATGACTGAGGACATTTTAAAATGGACTTTCGTGGAAGTGATGGAAAGTAATGATAAGCTTAAAATTATTAAATGGCTACAGCACAAGAAAATAATTCCAGTTGAACTGGTTTGTAAATGTTCTAATAATTTTAAACTTCAAGAGAGAAAAGATATTGTAGATGGTTATAATTGGCGATGCACAAAATGCTCAACAAGACGGTCGATTAGAACAGGCACTTTCATGGCGGATTTTAATATTAGTTTAAATGTTATTTTGAAATTAATTTTGTATTGGTCGATACAAACTCGCCAATTAGATCAATCAGATTTTATCCAAATATCTCGACAGACTATTATTACTTTCCAACAAAAAGTTCGTCTTGTTATAGTCAAAAATTTTAATCCTTCTGGTTTTACTCTTGGTGGACCCGGTACCATAGTTGAGATCGACGAATCCCTTTTTATAAAAGTAAAGCATAATAAGGGAAAAGATCTTTTTCGACCTCAAATATGGGTATTCGGGATGTATGAAAGGAATTCAAAAAAATGCTTATTTATGGTTGTTAAAAAGAGGGATGCATTTACTCTATTAAATGCTATTTATACACATATTTTACCTGGAACGCTAATCTACTCCGACTGCTGGAGTGCATATTCGCGCATTCGAGACCTCGATAAAGCTTTTGAACATCGTACTGTCAATCATAGCTTATTTTTTGTCAACGCTGAGGACGGTACTCATAGTCTATTTGGTGTTCAGCAAAGATTAACATAAAAACAATGAGAGGCGTTTCAAGAAGCTATCTAAATTCATACTTAGATGAGTTTTGCTGGAGACATAACATGGCTCTAAATAGAAGCGAAGTCGCCGAGGCCATCCTTGACGTTATGGCCTCAGAATATTCAGATGACTTATCAAATGCATTCGAACAGCTATCTACTAAATCAGATGACATCGACGAGGTTGACAAAGATTTTTTAGAAGTTGAATCGGTCTCAGATGAAAGATCAATATTTGAACTTCCTCTTTATGATGAATTAGTGACACAATCTAAAGATGTTTCTAACAACAGGAAGAACACAACAAATTTGTTATTAGAAGCTACAAACAACACACCAATTGCAAATCAAAATGTGATAGAAACAATAAATAAAGTAAAGTCACCAAAAAAAAGAGGTCGTAAACCAAAATCAAGTCAAGAGGCCGCAAATAATGATGCTGAAACTATTAATCAAGTCAAATACAACCTGATATCAAGAAAAAATTAACCTTAAAATTGATAAAAATTCTAATAGAAACAAATCAATTAATAATCTATAACATTAATTAATTTTTTTTTTAATTTTTAACTAGGTATTAATTGCCATTTAATTAGTCTATTTTATTATACAGTTATATTAGATTCGTAAAAATAAAATATTTTTTTTGGCCATCAAAATTTTTAATTGGCCGTCAAAATTTTTTTTCAAATTTTTACCTGGCCGTCAATTAACATTTTATTAATTGGCCAGGCCAATTGGCCGTATAAGTGACAAGACCCGGTAATTCTTTCGCTAATTACACTTTGTTGTAAACACATATTTTCTCGAAACTTCTACTAGTCTTATCATCATCGTCATCATCATCATCATCGACCGTGCTTTTTAGACTAGTCTAATCTTCCAATATTACAATTATTTGCCATTTTGAGTCTCAGTTACTTTTTTTTGCTTATATTAATGGAAAATAATAATAAATAATGTATATAAAGTGCAAGTAAACATTAAAAAAAGACGTTCCAAACATTGTCACAAAAAAATTCCAAGGATTTTGGTAAAATTTCTACTATGCAAATGGAATTAGCTGATTAAATAAAACTTAGAAGAATAGTAAGAGATGTTATCGGTCACGGTCAGCGTTTTTATCCAATCGTGAATCAATATGCTGTTGATGTTTGTTTAAGTCCATTTGTAGAATCTTTTATGAATATTACTTTGTTATTTTATTTTAATTTGACCATTCTCTTCGCAAATTTTAAGAATCGAATTAAATCACTCTTCATTTATCTTGCTTCTAATGATTTATCCCAATCTCTTTATTTTGATTGGGACTCAAAACAGAAATTCCATTTTTAAGTTAGAAACTGATTTTTTAGTTTAAAAGTTAAGTGTTCTTTTGATTACTAACAATAATCAAGTCGAAATACAGTACAAGTTAAAACTAACGTATACGTTTCTTTTCCTATCCTCTACCTCGTCTCTTCTTCAACTCTTGATTCAGTAAACTTTCCTTTCCTGAGAAAGGAAAGGTTTCTAAAAAATACGTTAAAAAATATTTGTTTTTATTGATTGTTTTCTTCAGAGGAAGAGGAAAGAGCTGAGGAAGAGTCGAAGAACAAAATGCGTACAAGTTAGTTTTAATTTTTACTGTAATTATTAATTTTTTAACCGAAAGATCTAGTGAATTCATTTAGACTGATGCATGACGCGAATTTTATAAGTATACAAAAACTGGTAATTAAAAGGGAAGTTTTGTTATTGTTAACTTCGAAAATAAGCAATTTATTCAATTTTAAGTTAAATAGTAGGGGTTGTAGCTCAGTGGTAGAGCGTCCGCTTTGCATGCGGAAGGTCAGGGGATCGATCCCCCTCAGCTCCATAGTTTTTTTTAGATTAAAAAATCATTTGTTTTAAAATATAAAACGATTTATTCACTAAAATTATTTTCTAATAATTAATTACAAACTAAAGCTATCAAAAAAAATTGAATAATGATCATTCAGCAGGTTTGACAGTGTGAGCATTTTCTAACTCTTTACGATTTCTTTCATATGGATGTAATTTATCTCCAAAACATCCTTTACAGAAAATCTCTTTTTCAAAGTCCTTGTAAGTGTTTAAATTAAGTTGAGTATTGCATGTTTTACACTTGAAGCAACCTTTATGCCATTCCTAAAAAATTAATTTTTTAATTTTTTTAAATAAATTTTGAAATAAAAATAAGCGTACTAAGCTTGCAGCTGCTATTTTTTCAGCAGCATATACTGTTTTGACACAACGAGCGCATTTTTCACCACCACCGCCAAATTTTGGAGGCATTATTGTTTTTTGGAAAATATTAACAAAAAAATCTATAATAGATTAAGATTATTTAAAGATTCAAATTTTATGATTTATTTTTTCTTTAATTATTTAAAAATAATCTTTTATTTTTTTTGAAAGTTAGTAATAAATAAAATATTCTAAGGTAAAATCGTTAGATTTAAAGATATTTCTTAAGTATTATTTACCCTAAACAATTTTTCTAATCATTTTAAGATTAATCATTTTGATTTACATTTAAAAAAAAAAAACTTTTTTTCCAAATTTTACTTTATATTAGATTTAACTCTTTTCTTATTTAAAAAGAAGCAAATGATCATTTCCTATTCGTGTGATTAATTTATAACTTCATAAGTTGTCTAGAATATAAAATAAATTAAGTTATTGGAAACATGATTCTATCGATTAGATGCTTAAGCAAAATAAGACCTTTTTAAATCCTCGGTTTTTTAGTAGTTTTTCTCGAATACAGTGTTTTATCGTTGAGAATAATTTTTTTTTGGAAAACAATCTAAATCAAAAATTAGAGAAATAACGTTAGAGGACGGGTACTGTTCGAGTACGGGGCGGACGATAATTAAGGCGCAATTTACTTATAAACAAAAGACCATAAATTATAAAAATTTTGCGGTTTTCCTCGAAATTACGAATATACCGATACATCGAATAAATTCTTTTAATTGAGTAATTTTTTTTTCATAAAAAAAAGAATAAAATTTAAGTTTCTAATACAAAATCAATTGAAAACAATTCAAATTTAAGAATAAAAAAGTGGTTCTTTTTCATCAATTAGAACAAAAAAATTCGATTTATTCTTAATTTCGAGTAATTAGGGAAGAATAAAAGACAAAACTAGTTGAAGCTTAAAGTTTTTACGTTTTCTTAAAGTTCCTGCTTTTTTCGCTTCCACATCGTTTTTTTTTTTTAGAAAAGTTTTTTTTTTAAAAAATTCAAATTTAACCATATTTTTTAAGAACTTTTAAGAAGAAATTTTTTTATTGATTTTAAGTAAAATTCTAGCCTAGAAAACACACGTTTCTCTATTAAAGTTAATTAATTTAGTTCGATTTTCATTAAAATTCAAATAGAAATTGCTTAAAAGATTTTAAGAGTAATATCTAATAATGAGAGCTTTTTTAAGAAAATTTATTTAACTAGTCTGCTAAATTTTTTTATATCTGGGCTACTCAAAAATTCATTAGATATAAAAAATAAAAACAACACCAAAAATTAATTAAAAATCTATTAAAGTATAACTTTTTTTCTAACTGAATCAGATTTATTTAGCCGTATGAGTAGTTTTAAGTAACTTAAGTAATGAAATTTTATCTTAAGATTGTAAATTAATAGCTGATTTGTGTGTCATGTCAATAAATATTCTTAAAATTTTAAGATTTATTTAAGACTAGGCTTCGATTTTTAATTCCAAGTATCTTCTTTTTTTTTCTCGGATTCTCTCTTGTAGAAAAATATAGATTTATACTATTTTATGCTTTTTGAATTCTTGCGTAACAAGCAAACTTTAAACAAACTCTCTAAGAGAAAAACAAATATGTAGCACAAAACTACTGCTTGTTGAAAATATAAATTATTGAGATATTTAAAAAAAAATCTCTTTTTTTTAAACTCGTTTAGTCGAATATTTTTTCAATCTGATTGAAAATGGCATTGCTTTTTATATTAAAACGAACACCTCTTCAATGTTTGAAATTTACATTTATCTTGAGTTTGTTTGATTTCTAAGCCTCTAAAAGAGATTAAGATTTAGAAATTATGATGATGAAATATGTTACACAACTTAAACAAATAGATTTAAAAGTCAATGTGATTGCTAAGAAATAAAAAATCTAATTAAACTAATTTAATAGAATCCTTTTTGATATCTAGTCGATTCTTTTTATTTTTTTAAAGCATAGAAAATAATTTAATAATTAACCTCAAACTAAAAAAATAAAGTTTGTGTAATGTTCATTATTTCCTAAGTAAATATCTCCTACACTACTCTTAAGAATTATAAGCTTTAGACAGATAGATAAATTTTGAAAAATAGGCTTAATTTCTTTCGTAATGATTCTATGTTTTAATAATGAGTTAGAAGATTGATACGTTTTCGACTAGGAATATTTTAAGAACATCTCTTATTTTTTTCTAAGCAACTCAATACAAATAAAAACTGTATCTTAATAAATGAAAAAGTCTGAAATAGACTTGTAGAATTTACTTTAATCTCATTTACTTTACCAAATAAATTAAAAATTCCAAATTTTCTTTTTAAAAAATTTTTTTTCTTGTTTTCAGCAATTAGATTTTATGAAGAACAGTACATTTATGAAATATTCAAAAAGACGCTCTTAAACATTCAATGGGCAATGTCTTAAAAAGCTCAAGAGCAAATTTTTTGACAAAAAAAATTTTTAAAAATATTCTTTAACGAAAATTCTTGAAATATTTTCCAAAGCAATAACATTAGGAAAAAGAATTTATATAGGAAAAGTAAATTTAAAACTTTTTTACTTTTTACCAAATTTTCGAATAAAAGTAGTCCAAGTGGTTACACTGTTTTAATTTTAGCAGCTAAAAAGAGACATAAAAATGAATTAATCCAATTGAGTGATTTCAATATTTATGTAATGCCTATGATAACTTAAGACCGCAGCAACTTACATAACTCAATTAAATTTCAGTAACCAATTTAAATTTAAATTTATTAAAAATTGATATGGGTTTAGGGCTACAGTCAAAAGTCAAATTTTTTATAGAATCTAGGATTGGTGGTCTATAAAATTCAATTGCGTAAATTTATTTTTTAAAAAAATACCAAATTGAAAACTAAGCAAAATAAATTTTTTTCGATTTTAAAAAATAAAAAATTCCTAATCAAATTACCGTAAACTCGCATGTTCGACCCCGGGGTTTAAAATCGTAAATTTGGGTTTTAACCCCGTGTCTAACACGGTTTTTGGACATTTTTACAGAATGCTTTTAAGTCGGTACTAAAACTGAAATTTCTTTTTTTATGCGGTATTAAACATGTAAAAAATATAATTTTTATTTAAATTTGAAAATAAATTAAATTTTATTCGAAAAATTAATATTTAGATTTAATGCCTGGTTTAAAAATGAAAATTCGATTTTAATACAAAAATTTTACATTTGATTTTTAAAAAATATATACGAAAATAATTTTAAAAATGAAAATTATTACAAAACACTTTGTCAACTGTAAAAACTCTAAATCACCGATTCCTCGTTAGTTGCTTTCGATACCATCTCTCCCATTCTTGCCTCTTTTTAAATGGTCTTTTTATTTTTACTACCAAGTTTTATTTGGGCATAGACAACATCCAACTACCAAAACCATTTTGATGATTATACATAAAATCTTTGTTTCAAAGTAAAAAAGTACAAAAGCAACTCAAGTATTGTTCAAAAAATAAATATTAAAAGAAAATAAAAAAAAGTTATGAGATCAAGACTCGAACCTGGTACATAAAAACATCTTTCGCACAGAAAGCTTTTGCGTTAAGAAATAAAAACATTAAACAATGGTTTATTTAAGTTACCAATTTTGTGTTTTGTGACAAGTTTTTGGAAATAATATTCATTTTTAAAATTATTTTCGTATATAATTTTTAAAAAATCAAATGCAAAATTTTTGTATTAAAATCGAATTTTCATTTTTAAACCAGGCATTAAATCTAAATATTAATTTTTCGAATAAAATTTAATTTATTTTCAAATTTAAATAAAAATTATATTTTTTACATGTTTAATACCGCATAAAAAAAGAAATTTCAGTTTTAGTACCGACTTAAAAGCATTCTGTAAAAATGTCCAAAAACCGTGTTAAATGCGAGGTAAAAAAACAAATTTACGATTTTAAACCCCGGGGTTGTTTGTGCGAGTTTACGGTATATTTTATCATTTAAAAATTTTATTGATTTTTCATAAATTAGCTAAATTGATATTTTAAAACAATTCAATTCAAAATTTTTTCTAACTGTAAAATCAATTTTTTAAGTCATATCATAAATTGCTTGTTTAAATCTTAACCAAACGATTAGTTTTTTATAATGCCATATTATTTAACCAATCACTCTCATGTAATAATTTGCTTATACAACTAAGTTTAAACATATGAAAAACTTTGTCGTGTTTAGACTTACATTTGTAGAAAAAATAAAGTTTGGACTTACTAAAAATGCCAAAAAAGTAAGTTAAAACTTATTATATTTAAAATTTAGAGTTGTTTTTTAAAGATGACAATAAAATAATGGTCTAAACTTACGATTTTAAAATTGTTAAGTTTAAAAATTATCAGTGTAGGGATAAATTATTGTTTTCAAGATTAAACGCAGCATATAAACCTTAATTTAAAAAAAAATGAATGATTTTTATCTTATTTTCAGAATTTAAATTTTATGCAGAACAGTACATTTATGAAATAAGTTGACATGTTTTTAAACATATCTTAAGACGCTCTTAAACATTATCATTGTATTCAAAAGCCCAAGAGCAAATTTTAAACAAAAATAAGTTTTTAAAGTATCTTCTAGAGCATAAACATCGTCTTAAACACTTGTTAATAATTGTTCCTGGACTGTTTCAAATGTCTTAAGATACGTTTAAGTTAACGATTATTTTATGCACTAATCTGAAAGTTTATGTAAAAATGAAAACTAAAATTAATAAAAAATAGCTCAAGTGTACTGGGTTTTCAGACTAGAAAATTCTAATAAAATATTATTTGTATGAGCTATTCATTAAATGAAAAAATAAAATCCTAAATAAGCTTAAATTTTCGTGTAACTATCTTTTGAGATTTTTGCACCCTTTTTTATAGATAGCTAAGTTTTTGCTAATAAATTTAAAATTTAAAACCTTAATACGATAATATTACTCATATTTGAGGTTAGACAGTCTTTAATATTAATTTTTTTTTGTATTAAGGTAAAACATAATGCATTTAACAAGAGAAGTACTAAATATTAGACTGATAAAGTAAGTAAATACATGTATCAAGAACAGTCTGTTTTTTGTTTCGAAGGTGTAAGTCTAGATGAAAAAATACGAAGTTTGCATATCAAAAGTATTACCAATTATATGAAAATTGGAATTTGTTAAGTTTTTTTTCCTTAGTTATCATTAGTTTTTGGTAATAAGTGAAATTTAGAACTAGCTAAGATAAAAAAATAGTTAAAAAAAAAATAATTTTTACATTTTTCCTGAAAGTTAGATGAGTTTTAAAATATGCCAATTCTCTGGAAGAAAATTTGAAAACTTATATAATACTTTTTTTTTCTGCTTTTTGCGTAGAAAAAAATAATACTTTTTTTTGTTAGATAATATTTTTGCTTAAGACTGTAAGAAATAAAGATTAAATTACCTCAATACATTAAATTATTAAAAAATACATTTATATTCAAAATACAAAACTCCTAAGTAATCTTATTGAGATATTGCATAACCTTCTAAAATATTGTTTAAAAGAGATAACTAAAAGTTGTTTATATGGCTGAGATCGGTAAGAAATATCATAAAGCAACATTTGTAATCTCTAATGAGTTGATTTATTTCAAAATTACTTTTTTTCTTGAAAAAAAAGAAATTAATGTAAATCTACCAAAATTTTATAAATCTTGAATTAAAGAAATTTATAGCTTGAACAATTTGTTTAATATTGTAATTATTTTCACGAATAAAAAATTGATTACATGGCAAAGCAATTAAAAGGAAATTAAATTTCAATTTTTCTTCCTACAAAAGAATTTAATAAATGATTTCAAATTTTCGGCATGTGGTCTCAAAGTAACAATTACAAAAATTACTCAAAGTAAATCGATATTAAGATTAGTTTTCTAAGTTTTAAATTGTTTATTTGCTAAATCAAGTGAAAGGAATACCATATTTTTGAAAATAAGGTTCGCGTCATTCAATACGTATCGACATCATTTTTTTCAAGATATTTATATATGATTTTGTAGAGAAAAAAATTTTAAGATTAACGGTATATAACATTATATAGGTTTCATATATAATAATAGAGATATAAGGCTTTAAAGAATTGTTTGGTTTTTACAGTTTAATCGATAAATTTGAATATCTTAGGCTTGGTAAATGCGATTTACAAAATTTTTTTTTTAATTTTTACATAAAAAAGGTTGTTTTTTAAGATACTGGATTTGTTTTTGACAAGTTCTATTTTTTGTGTCCACAATCGTCCTTGAACCTTATTTTTTTGAACAATACCAGGAAGTGTCTTATAACTCAGCCATGGTAGGTCCTATCATCTCCAAACCAAAAAATTTGAATTCTTTAGTAATTTTTACATATGGCTATAAAGAGTTTTTTTTTATTTTATCTTTTTTTCTAATAATAAAATTGCCAAAAAAGACTTCATATGGCACCTGTTTTTTTCTATTATACTGTATACTTGTATTTAGCTACAAGTTAGATCATTCATCTCAAATAAAATGGTTTTTGGTAGTCTGCTCAAATAAAAATTTTTGAAAATTAAAAAAAAAGTTGCAATTTATGCCTACAAAAATGGTATAATAAATATTCTTGAGCTGGTTAAATATCTGACCCTACGATCACATTTTTACCAAAAAATTATATAAGTATAAAATCGTACCTTGGTGATTTCATTATCTCTAATGCTAAAATTGAATTTTAATTTTTCATAAATTTGGGTCATGTCGACTTTGTGAACACTTGTTCACCAATTTCGTGAACAATGGTATCATGTCGACTTTGTGCACAATGTCATCAAAAATATTAGTGTTCACAAAATTGGTGAACAAAAAAAAAAGTTGTTCACATTTTATTTTAAGTGTTCATAAAATTTTCTTTAAAAAACTTTCATTTTAAATATTTGAATTAAAAAGATAAATCCGACTGTCCCTAAAGTCCGCTAACTCTAATTTTCAACAATTGCATGAATTTTTTTAAATTCCGGATTTTAGTGTTTAAATAAAAATTCAGTGTCCGTATTTTAGACTTAGTTATTCTGGATTTTAGATAAGAAAAATTCGGTATCCGGCTGACCGTAAGTCCGTGTCGATTTGAAGAATTTATCATATGAATCGTTAAGAGTGTTTCTACTAAGCTAACTATAAAGTGATTCTAATAAAGGTGCTTAGCAAAAAAAAATTGGGTTTAACTTTTGAAAAATCAAAAGGTCCTATAGGTGGAAAAGAAAAAAGAAAATAAGAATTAGACTTTTTTATTTAAAATTTGCTTTTAGAGACTTAATTAGTTTCAAACTTTTTAATTCAATAAATTTTGTGTTCACAAAATATAAAAATTGTTCACTAAATTTTGTAGATTTTTTAATTTTCATGGAATTTGTGAACAATATTTTTAGTGAACAATATTTTTAGTGAACAAGTGTTCACAAAGTCGACATGACCCATAAATTTATTAAAAGAAAATACTTGATGAGTATTCATGGAGATGCACAAAGAGTCCTTTAAAAAAGTGCACCAAAATAATTTAATTTTAGAAGTAATTTTAATAATTATAGTCTATACTCGATTTTGTGAGTTTCGATTCTGTGACATTTTGATTTTGTGACAAATAAAATTAAGATTTCAAAGATTCAATTTTAGTCCTCTTGCAAGCATTCTTTGTTTGATTTTGTGACGTAAAAATGACCTTCCCCAGAGCTGTCCCAAAATCCAGGTTAGACTGTATTACAACAGCGCACCCTATACGCACCCCATATACTTTACAACGCACCCCCATTTTTTTTTCACGTCAACTTACTCAGTTTTTAATGCTTTATTTAAATATGGACTAGTTTATTCATGTCCTCTAGCAAATCAAAAATTTATTTTAAATTTGACTGATTAAAAGAAAAAAATTGATTTTTTTCTTTTAAAAAAAATTATGATTAAAAAATTAGAAAAGAATATCGTTAAAAAAACGTGGAAATTTCGAATTTGAATGGTTCTTAAAACAAATACCAGATTAAATTAAAATTTTTGCCATTCTTTATATTTAAATGACATTTTGAGTAAAAATTCAATATTTTTTTTATTAAGTCGTCTAAAGTGATAAATTTAAGTTAAAAATTTTCATTTTTAATAAAAAAATTTTAATTAAAAATTTAAAGATTCAATTTTTTAAAAATTTTTCTATTTTCTTGGTGGCCAATGGTGTGTTTTAAGTTTTTTAAGTAAGATAATAAGGAAGGGTGTTTCAAAGTTTTAGCGAGTGTATTGAAACGTACTTTGAATGTACTGAAATAGCTTTTAAGTGTGTCTCCTTTCGTACTCCACTCGAGGAATTCATTTGTCCCGAGTAATTTTATGGACCCTATCTAGATCCAATTAAAGCCTTTTTATTTTTCAGTTTTGAAATTTTTAAATAGAATATTGGTTAAAAATGAAAATGAAACAAACTTTGAAAATTTCTAAAAATTTTATTAAATTTTTAAAATTAAAATCAAAAACAAAAATTGACTGATTTATCAATATTTTCTTTTACTAACTTTTCAAAACGGTCGAAATATTTTTCAGAAAAATATAAATTATTTGATCCTATTTGAAACATCATTTGTCCTTTCCAATAAATTACATGTGCCACAATAGAAGGAAAAAAACTTGGTTTAGTATGATCCGTACAATAAAGTTTATTAACACTAAATTTCCCACCACTTTCTTTGACTCTTTCGTTTATATATGCACCTAAATTACTCAATACAAAATCATTTACTTTACTTGAATTCAATATTTTGCATGCTTCTTCATATGAATTTTTAGCAAATATTTCATTCATTTCCTTATGAATTTTAAAGTCATGAGATATTGAAAATAATGAACCTGTTTCAATACTTGTATTCAATTGAACTAAATTGTGAATGTATTCAGCATCTTGCCAAAAGTTCACATAATTGCCATATTTCTCATTGTCTAATGAAAAAACAGAAACCGAAGTATGAAAGCCACAGGAAGAAAAGTCAGCATTTGGAACATATCTTACTCTTAAACTAGCTGCTATTTCAACTGTGATTCTTTGCGGGAATTTTAAATTATTCTCCAAATATAAATCCCTAATTGCGTATAAGAAAATAGTCTGAAGATATCCAGTAATTCTAATATTCGTCAATTTGCATTTAGCTAGAATTTTTTCGGTCAAATCAGAATTCATTTTAAAAAATGTCAAATTAAATCCATTTTTTTCTGAACTAAATTCTTTTGGAAGTATAAATTTAGCAAATTCTGGTTGATTAAATTTTTGTATTGCTTCCAAATGAGCCTTTTTAAAAATACCTGTTTCTTTACAAAGAGTATACATGTCTTTCAAAGGTTCTAATTTAACTCTCATCTCTTCACATTCTCTCTCATCAATCAAAGAATTAATTATATTTGTTATTTCGACTGACAATGCACATATATTCATACCATCAGTTATGGCTAAATTAGCAATTAAATTAATTAAATAAGAAAATTTACCATTTTCTAAATATTCGATAATTTGGACCTTCCATAGCAAATCCTTATTATCATATTTAAAATAAATAGAATTTGACTTAGCTAATTCTTTTTTTAATTTATCATGGTCGACAATTTCATTAGTCAAATCAAGCCATTCCAAATCTATTTTATGAGATCTATCTTCATACGGAATTATTAAATGCATTAAATTTTCACTTTTTTGGATTTTTAAATATGCGTTTAGATAAGGATGACGTTTTTGAAGGTAAACTAATGCATTGCGAACCAACAGTTTATTTAATTTAAAATTTGTTTCTCTATCGCTTATGAATGATGTACCCATAACTATGAATTCACCCAAAATAAAAGCGTTAACGAAGGTTTTTTCGTATTCAGTCAGCTCAATTTCAATACCTTGACTCATTTTTATCTTTTAAAAGATAATATCTGAAAATAACAAAATTTTATTAAGCTTATATATGATAGCACAAACTACCATCATCTAGAAATCGCTTTTTTTCAAATCAATTTTAATTTTTTTCTAAATTGCGCAATTCTATTTCAAAATTTAAAATGAGAATTAACTGTAAAAAAAATTAGCGTAATTTCTCAAATATAAAAATGAGCCAGTATCTTTTGAAACCTTCTATATTACCTTCTTTTTAATTTTTGTCCTGAAAAATGTCTCAAATTAAAGAGCAAAATGCTAAAATAAAACAAACCTTTAATCAAGATATTTTTTGAATTGAAAAAAATTCAAGCAAAAGTTTTTTTTTGTCTCCAAATAAAAACTTCCCACTTCTACTTGAGGAAATACGTTAGATACGCAATTGAAAGTTTTTGAAGATGAAAATAAAAAAATTATTGAGAAAATTTGGGCTAAAAAAGTTGATACTTTAAGCAGGAACATAGTTTAAAGTATATTTTAACTCACTGTAAAATCTTTTAATTCTAAATTGGAATTAAATTCTACTAAGAAAAAGATAACTATAGGATAAAAAGCTTAAAAGAGAAACGAATGATTCTTATGTAATAGGAAAGATAAAAACTAAAAAAAAATCTTAAATAAATCAAAAAACATAAATAGTTTAACTTTTCGTTTAATTCATAAAATATTTAATAATTAATCAAACGAAAAGTTAAGCTATTTATATTAGTAATTATCAATGATAAAAAAAGCGATTTACAGTTTATTGCAAATTTTGGGAAAAAAAAGTGCATACATAAAGAACATCTGCAAGAACTCTTGTATTCTCTTGATGAAAGTGTACTTGAAAATTGTGATTGTTGCATAAATTTTCCTACATCTTTACTGGATTCAAATGGAAATCCCCTCGCCACCCCTAAAAATCGGCATGTTAAAGTTTTTTATCAATTTTCTGTTTTTCAATTTTTTTGGCTAACAAAAATCGCTCTGCAAAGCAGTAAAAATGACTTTTGGTGCCAAAAAAATTGTTGCATAGTGAAGCAAAATTTGCTGCACCTGTTGGCAACGTCTGCAAAAAATTGTGCAATTTTAATTGCGCATTTAAATTAGACTTTTTTTATGGTGTGCAAATTTGCACAGAATCCAGATATTTTTGAATTTTTGCAATAAAAATGTTTTTCTGCATATTTGCACACCATAAAAAAAGTCTAATTTAAATGCGCAATTAAAATTGCACAATTTTTTGCAGACGTTGCCAACAGGTGCAGCAAATTTTGCTTCACTTTGCAACAATTTTTTTGGCACCAAAAGTCATTTTTACTGCTTTGCAGAGCGATTTTTGTTAGCCAAAAAAATTGAAAAACAGAAAATTGATAAAAAACTTTAACATGCCCTAAAAATCAGATTTATACAGTAAATTGAAAACAAAAATCTAAGAAAGCAATAAAAACTGATAGATTTTAAAATTTTATTTTATAGTTTATACTTTAATTATAATATAAAGTGCCGTAATCACTCGATAGTAGTACCGGTAACGATTTTCAAAATTTTACCACTCCCATTTTAAAAGCCGAAAGGTCTATCAACTCATTTAACTAACAAAATCGAGTGATTAGTAGTGATGTTGGTTAACCAAACGTTTGGTCGACCAAGTCTGCCAATTTTGATTATAAAAATTTGGTTAACCAAAATTTTGGTTATTTGAAAAATTTTTTTTTGTTAAATCAATAGAACCATATCCAATTTTTACTTTTTTATATCTATAAAAAAAATTGGTTAACCAATTTTGGTCGACCAATTTTTTGGCTAACCAATTTTGGCTAACCGCCTAACCAGCACTAACCAACATCACTAGTGATTAGGGTAAAAGAAAAATTTTGGTTAGTTTATGTTGTCTCTACATTTTCTTTGGTGTGTTTTATTCGCTTCATAACTCTTTCTACAATTTAAACATTCTATTCTGGGTTTTGTTTCTTTGGGATAAGAAATATATTATTTTTTGGCGATGTTGGTCTTATTCTGAATAGTTGATTTTTCTCGTTTTCGTCTCTAAGAGTTCTTTTTCATTTCTGAATAATACTGTCATTATATAATTTATTTTTGGCAATTTTTGTTTTGAATTTTTATAATTTGACCGATGTTTATTTTAATATTTCTTTGAAATCGGATTTTTTGGATCCTTTAGAATTTTTGAAATATTTTCGATTGCGTTTTTTCCAATAGGATTGTTGGTTTTTTTGAAATTTTATTTTTCTATTCGCTTCTTATATAAATGCATAAAAGAAGCCTACAAACAACAGGTACAGCAAATTAAATTGGATAAGGTTGATGAAAAAAGATTTTTTTTTAATTAAATTTGTATTTATTAAATTTACTGAATATTATACGAAACAAGTAGTTTTTTTAAACAAAAAAAAAAGAGTCAAAAAATAATAAATAAAAAACAAAGAAAAAAAGAAAGAAATATAACACCGAATGTTAACCCTAAAGAATATATGTATTTTAAAATTAAAATGACACTAAATAAATGAATCGAATCTTTATAACTCGAGAAAAAAAATATATTTCCATTACCAGGAATAATAATTGATATCCTAAACTATAAACTAAATCAAAATATAAACACAAGATTATAATTTTAAGTTTCTTCTTTACAAAAATATAAAAAAAAATTCTTCAATTAAATAAAAATCTCTTGTCAAAATTATGTTTTTTTTTTTAAACAGCCAAAAACAAATTAAAATTAAAGAATATATTTTTAAAATAAATGATGGAAATCAATTTGAGATTGACTCAATTTGTTGATAAGGTTCCTGCGCCTATTCCATAGCCGACTCCTTTGGGACCATATTGCTTTCCATAACATGCTAAAATCAAATAATTAATAAGTTTGATTTAATCTCTTTTTTACATGATAAAAGAGGTTAAAATTTAACATCTAATTATTCTTTTTTATATTTTTAATTTTTTAAATAGTGGTTTAAAAAGACATAAAAGAATTTATATCTAAAGTTAATCCACTTGGATTATATTAACACTAAAGGGACCGGACGGGTCAATTTGACCCGTTTTCAAAATTTTAAATTTCTTTTTTAGATCAACTATCAATTATATTTACATGTTTTAATATTAATTTTAAAGCTTTTATGGTGCGCTTTTAAATTTGGGATTATTTATGTTAAAATCTTTTATGGAACTTATTTAATATTTAAACAAAATTTTAGACAAAATTAGTCGGTCCTTTTAGTGTTAAATATTTTCCAACTTCAGAGACATATCGTTAAAGATGAAGATGGTCTTTTTTAAAGAAATTTAATGCTGAATTTAACGACATGTCGGTCTAAAATACTGAAATGTCGATTTATGTTTGATTCTTACTCTATTGGTTCTTAAAAATGCAAAGTTTATCCAGATTTCAATAAAAAAAAGAAAATTTCTAATAGCGACATGTCGTAAAGCTGCGTACAGTCTGACCTCTTTTTTGTTAACTGCCTCGGTAATGTTCAAAATGTTAAGAAATTCGAGTACAATATTTTACGGTAGTTTCAAAATTTATTTCATATTTTTTTAAATGAAATTTTTTTTCAAATTTCGTTTCATTCCAAAAATTGAAAAAAATTATTTTTTCTAAACAATAACGTTCTATCTTTAATTCGAAAAAGTTTTTCTTTAAAAACTTGAATTCGATTTTTCTTATCTTTTTTTAAAGATTTAAATTTTAATATCTACGACACGGTAGGATTGTACGTTTGAGTCCGTCTGGTAAATTCGATATAAATGCTGTAATAAAAATACTAATCAATAATACCATACAATACTCCTAAAAATAAAATTATTCATTGAAATAAAACAATTCATTAATTTATTATTTAGATTAAACTAAATTTTCTCTTTAAATTAAAATATTTTCGACCAAAAAACCTCTTTCTTTCAACTTAACCCTTTAACTACCAATGTTTCAAAATTGCAACACAAGAAAAAACACATGTATTTAAATCTGTATGATTAAAAAACATTATTTTTTTTTTATTTTTTTATTCGTTAATCTCAACAGAACCATATTTAATTATTTTTTTTAAATTAAAAAAAAAAATTTTTTAGCTAAGTTACTTCGAATTTGAAAAATAAGTCAAAAATTAATTTTTACATTTTTGAATACTTTAAGTTAAGCCGATTCATGAACAATTTTATGTAGATATTTAAAATAAATTATTTTAAGCATAAGTGAGTGTGTTTAATAATAAAAACCAGAGCAAAATGTTTTTTGTTTTTAGAATTGTCATTTTTTTTAAATATTAAATGATGTTTCAAAAATGCAACATTGGTTTTTTATTATTGATTCTTTTTTTAAATTTTTAAAAATAAAAAATATTAATGAAAACAGTTTAACTAAAATCGCAAAAAAAACAATGAAAAATAAATTACAGAGCATTGGGTTCACCATATAAAACTCAAGATGATTCAAAATTTACAGTTCAAACCTATTGGTAATGTTTTGAGGTTGTGTAAAACGTCCAAAGAAAATATAAAAGTCGATTGTCCTTCCATAGTTAGAGATTATAATAAATACATGATAAGGTGGATTTATGCGATATGTTCCATGCTTTATATAGAATAGGAAGACGAAGTAGAAAATATTACACCTTAAAGAAGCAAAAATTGATAACATTTCTTAATAAAACTTGATTATAATTATTCTAATAATATAAAAAAAAGTTATTTTAAGTATTTTAAATAGATTAAAAGAAAAATTTTAAATCTGAATTTATTATAAAGAAATTACGTTTCTTTTTAATAAAAAAATCCTGAAAAATTTACAAATTTCTTGAGTGAGCTTTAAACCAATGTTGCAATTTTGGAACATTTTTTTTTTCATTGAAAAAAAAAATTTTTTTTTACTTTTTTTTTCTTAAACAAAGTTTCAGATTAAAACAAAAATATGGTGAAAATTTGAAATTTTTCTGAAGAGGTCTAGAGGGTGTGGTTGTTAAAGGGTTAAAATAAAAAAAAATTTTTTTTCTTACATTTACAAAAAATTTCTCCTTCACTATTATCGCAACAATTCATTGAATTTAACGCTTTTTTACACGTTGAACAATTAAAACATAATTTGTGATAAAATTTACTGGCAGCTACAACTTTTTCAGCTGCATAAACAGCTTTTTGACAACGAGCACATCGATCCGATCCACCAAATTGTATACCAGTACTAATACGTTTCTCATGATTATAAGCCGAATTAACTGTATTTGAATTTCCATTTTTAAAAATACTTGAATTAGTTAAACCACTAGCTAAAATTGGCGTCGCATTTAAAACTCTAGTATGCTCTATTTTACTATTTTCATTCGATGGTAGCGTGCTAAAAGTGGGTCTTAAAGTTTTTTGAATAACTGGAGTAGTCGTATTTGTGTTAGTACTAATCGTTTCAGTAGATAAAACACCAGCACCTCCACCAAATCCATAACCCTTAGGTCCAAATTTTTTACCATAACAATTTTTACAAAACAAATCACCTTGATGCTCCGTTAAAATATTAGGCTCTAATAACTTATTACAATTATAACATTTAAAACAAAGCTTATGATATGTTTTATTAGCAGCTCGGGTTTCTTCAGCTTTGTATACTGTTTTATCACATTTGGCACATTTGGGAGCAGTAATGGTAAATTTCGGTTGTTTACGTGTTAATAATTCGCTTAATTCAGAATCGCCTACGAGGCGTCTATATTCCATAACATTTGTTTTAACACTAACGTTCGAATTCATGATTGGCAATGAGCTTAATTCAGGTGAGATTTGAGGAGGTGGTGAATTAAGATTAGCACTTGAAAAACTTGATTGTAATTCGTCAGAATATTGTTGTGATGATGGTGAACTAAGCGAAAAAGATTCAGCTTGTTGATTGCTATTAGTATTTATTTCAAAACTAGTATTTTCTGAGAATGTTGAATTATTTTCAAAGCTATTTTCTGACATTTTTATTCTTTATTTTATATAGAAACTTTTTTTAAATTCTAAAAAAAATAAAAAATTTCATAATTTCTTTTTCAAAGTAAATATATATAAACTTAAGAAATCGAGAAAATTAAAAAAGGTGTTTTATTTTTGTTTTCAGCTTAGAAAATTCAAAATTGAATTAGTAATTATCATTTTACCTTTTATTTTTCCCCAAAATGTTTGCTCTTATAAAAGGATTTTACCATATAAAGTAATTGTAAGTGCAATGACTTTTCTGGATATTTACCTTTTTAAAAAAAAAAAAAACATTTCCTTTAATCGTTGAATAGAGAAAAAAAAATTAATAGCACCCCTTAATAAAATTCAATTCAAAACCATGTTTAGAAAAATTAAAAAAAAAAAAAAATTTTTTTTGATTGTTTTTTTTTCTTAATTTTTTACACATCGAAAAGTGAAAAAAATTTTTGAATTTATAAAATTTTTAAAAATTTTTTTTCAACATCGCATAAATAACTATTAATTTTCTAAAATGCATAACTTGACCCTTTTTTGTAATGTTAACATTTATTTGATTGAGAAAAAGTGAGTTTTCTACAACAAATAGAAATGTTTTAATCATGGTAAAAATACTAAGTAATTTGATAGAGTTAAATGATATTTGATTTTTTATTCCAGTCCCAGGGAAAATTTAATTAAAATAATAAAAAAGAGTTAAGTTTCCGTTTTTGTTTTTTGTTTTTGTTTATGATTGATGAAAAATGATGTTTTCTAAGTTCTTGTCGACAACTAAAATCCTTCCAAAATGTCCCAAAAATTTCAAAATGATAGTTTAGTCATAAATTCACTGTATAAATTTCAAATATAAAAAAAATTGAAAATAATCACGATCTTAATAAAAAAAAAAACTCTGTCAAAAATTTAAAAAATTTATTTTTACAACATTATTACTAATTAAATTATTTTACTAAGCTATTATTGACTTAAAATTAATCTAAATATACGACAATTTATTTAGGAACCGTATGAGGAGTTAATCGAATTTAATTATTTAAAACTAGAGTTTCGCGACTAATAGTTTCGTAACTAATTGTAATGAGAAAAACAATTTGCTCTTAAAGTTTAAATTTTAAGATTTTTAACCGGTGAAAAAACTTTGCAAAAATTTTAATTTAAAAAATAAAATTTGATAGAAATAATAATTTGAACTGGGTCATTTTTGACCCACTTTGGTCTTTAATTTTATTTTTTATATTTAGAACCGATTAGGGTTATGATTTTTTTCTCAATTAAGCTTCATTTCTTTAGTTTGGCCAACTCCTACATCAATTAAATCTTACACCAATTTGAAACCGTTTTTCTAATGATGTACAGGGGTGCTTGAGGGATAGTAATCGACACATAGGGAACATAAACAGAACATAGAGTCACACTTTAGATATATTTTATCCTTAATACCTTTAAGAATTGTAAGTGACGAATAAATCTATTATGTT
>NTPY01001007.1:881121-891535 GCA_002922825.1 Brachionus calyciflorus
CAGAGAATTTGCAGAGGCTGTATAACAAATGGACAAATTATATACATTCTCATACAATTTACAAAATAAATTATTCCATTCAGAAAAAAGTTATAGCGGTTTATGTTTTTGTAAAATAAATTTTTGTAACACAAATTCACATTACCGATCTGTTTAAAAACTTTTTAACTTCAGATATGTACTGTATTTAAAACGGTAATCTGAAAATGGTAATTTTTGGTGAAATGTTGATACTTAAGTTAATTTATCGATAACTTACGTAAAATTTTTTTTAAAAATTCCAAAAATTTTTCGTGTGATAAAAATTTTGGAGATAAAAATATGCTTAAAAATAATTTTAAATCGGTAAAGTTTTAATCTCCCTAAAAATTTTTGTACTTTTTTTTAAAATTTTACGCAAATTATCGGTAAATTAACATAAGTACGGACATTTACAAAAAAATCACGATTTTTAGATTCCCGTTTTTTTTAGTAAAAAATCGGAAATATACGATAATTTACGTAAAATAAGGTGAATATAATTTTAAAAAATAAATAAGTTAATAGAAAAAATTAATTTTTTCTATTTTTTTGGGGCTTAAATGCTGGGTTAATTTTCAGAGTTTCTGTGTGACATTAATTAGTAATTTCCGCTTAAAAAATAAATTTTCTTAGAGGTTAGATTTTAATGAAGAAAATAAACTCTCTTTTTTGCTGAAAAAAATTATCACAAATATGGTTAAATTTTGTCTTAAAATATTAAATTTTGTTAACGGTAACTCTCAGGCTTTTTTTTCAAAGCAAATGCTGTCAAAAATATGAGAAATAATTAAAGAGAAAATTACCAGTTGCAATTACTAACTTATCATATTCAAATGTTCTACCAGAGGATGAGTGTACTTTTTTAAATTCAAAATCAATTTTTTCAACATTTTCATTTGGATGAAAATTAATTCCACTTGATTTAAAATAATCTTCATTTCTCATACTAATGGCATTTAGCTTTAAATTAAGAGCCTTGCTTAATTTAGGTCGATCATAAGGATTGCAGTTTTCCTTAGTTATCATAGTTATATTTTGAAATCCAGCCTCTCTAAGTGAATCAGCACATAAAACACCAGCAGCACCAGATCCGATAATTAAACATTTAGGGTAAATGGTTAATTTAGAAGAACTAGGTCGACCAGAACTCGGTCTTAAATCAACTTTATGAACATTTTTTAACTTTCGAGCAGTTAATAATTCTTCTTTTGTCGCCCGAATAAAAACATCATTTTTATCGTCTAAAAAAACTTCATATTTTGGAATGCAATCTGGTCCTGGATAATCCTCTATATCACCGGTTTTAATATTAAAACAAGCTCCATGTGCAAAACAACGTAAACGATCCTTTAAAACTACACCATTTACTAATGGAACTTGATAATGTGAACATTTAGGTGCTAGAGAATAAAATGAATCGTTTTGGCGTATGAGTAAAACTTTTGTCTTTTGATCATTGCCCAAGTCAATTTCGTATTCTTTCATCGAATCATTTTTCAAATCGTTTTGATTACAAAGTCTAAATTCTAATTTTGTTTCTGACATTTTTTTGCTCGTTTCTAGAAAATAAATTTAATATCAAATAATAGTTAAATTTTGATTATCCTTACACCTTTATGTCAATTTATTTTAACCGAATCGGTTGTAAATAAATAAAAAATTAGAAATAAGAAAGAAAAAAAAAGGGCTCAATCATTGTGACATATATTCATAATTCTAAAAATTTTTAATTTAGCTTAACACTTGATGTAAGCATTTTTTTTTTCTAATGAGAAAATAAATGTTTTATTTCCAAAATCTTAGTAAGAATTATAAATTATAAGATAAATATTCTATTGTTTTAAAGATTATTCTTACATGGATTTTAATGTATTTATATTAAAAACAAAAAGATAATATTTTTTGTTCACTTAAAATTATGAGAGAGTTTTGATTCATAAATATTCAAGAATGATGAATGTCTCGTCAAGAGAAAATTGAATGTTAAAATTAAAAGATACTTTGAGTTAGACTCTTTGAAAAGTGGACGTTTAAAAATTTAAAAATTTTTGTTATTCGACAAATAAATTTATTCTCTTTTTAAAAAACGAACCTTAACTGTGACGTGCCAGTCAAGAAAAAAATTAGTGTAGCTCCCAACTGGCGTAAGTAAAGACGTTAGTTCGGTGAATATTCTGGATTTACAGTAAAAAACTGAAATAAGATAACGAAGTGTTCCAACAATTACAAACACGAGTTCGTATTTTTATTTTGGTAAAGTAAATAAAAAAGTTTAGTTTGTTCAAAAAGTGTTCTGATTAAATTATTTTAATTTTTTACTTTATCAAGCAAATGTCAAAATCAGATTTTTTTCCAAATCATTTTTTACCATTTTATTTGACAGAAACCTCATGTAGTAAAATATTTGATAAAGTAAAATAATGCTTGAAATAAAAGATTACCTTTTTTGAATAAATGAAAATTTGAATTTGAGTAAAATAAATACAAAGAAGCCAATGCTTGATTTCCGTACTTGAGTGGAGAAACTTTGGAAAAAAAGTGCCTCAACATTTTTATAATTTTGGAATATATTTAAAATAGCTAAAATTTATTTAAAAAAATACAAGTTTATTTATATATTCTAATTTTAATTCTTTGTGCTTTCTCTATTCTGTTTATTATAAAAGATTTTAATTTACAATGAAGATTTGAAACTATTTAATAAAAAAATTAATTTTTTTAAATTTTTTTTCATACCCGTTTTTAAATTTTTTTTGTAATGTAAATGGTATTCTGTTGGTTCGATAAAATACATAACTATAAAGTATTATAAAGCGAATTTGAAATGAAATGAAAAATTAAAGGATTTAAAATAGCCATTTATTTTTATTCTGAGCCGAAGGCTCAATTTTTTAGCCCTTATATAAATTTTAAAATCCACTTTTATAATTTATACGTAATTATAAAGATTAGAATTTAATCTTATGTTCAGAATATTTTGAGTTGTTTAAGGGCCATTGGCCAATTCTCTTAGTTTATCTTTTGTATAGCTAGGAAGTTAGGTTTCAATTTTTCTCTCTTAACTCATAGAAACAATTTTAGTAAAAAATTTTCTAAAACATTTTTCAAAAAGCTGTAGCTTCTTTTATTGAGTTAAACAAATAACTTTCTGATAAAGAATGACAAATTTTCTTTTAAAAACACTGAGCGAAGTTCCAACAGAAAAATCAGAACATAAAATTTTGCGGCTCTGAATCTGAACCCAGAATTATATAATAAAAAATAAAAATGTTAACGCAAAGACATGCAAAGTGTAAAAATAACGCTTTTAAAACTCTTTAAAATAAAAAAATATCACAATTTTTATGATTTTTTCTGTAGCATAATTTTTATTTTCAATTTGCTCAGTTATTTATTTTAGACTGTATCCAAAAACTTTAGGAAACATGCCTTTTTTATTTTATAATAAACTTTGCCAATTAAAAAAACATTTTTTTTATTGAAATTGCTGACAACGCTTGAAGTACATTTTTTAACGTAGAAAAATTTTTAAATTTATTTAAAGGTAAAGAAATTATTTTTTTTAATTTTCTCAAGTGAGTTACCGTAAACTCGCATGTTCGACCACGGGGTTAAAAATCGTAAATTTGGTTTTTAACCCCGTGTTTAACACGGTTTCTGGACATTTATTGAAAATTAATGAAAATCAAAAAATTTAATTTTGAAAAAAAAAATTATTTTGAGACAAAAAGTTTGAGTTTTAACTTTCCCTTGAGTTAAAAAATTATCACGCTAGATCTTAGTATGATTGAGTATGTAAAAATCGGGTCAAAAAAAATCTGGTGTCTAAAAAACGGGTCAAAAATAATCGGGTCAAAAAAAATCGGATGTAAAAAATAATCTGGTGTGTAAAAATCGGGTGTCAAAAAAAATCATGGGTAAAAAAAATCGTAGTATAAAAAAATCTGGTGTGTAAAAATCGGGTCTTATTATAATAAAGAGAAACCCAATAAAATTGTTTCTAATGTTTTATTTGTTAAGACACATAATTATGATAAAAAATAAAGAGAAAGTCTGGTAGCGACAAAAATTAAATCAAATCGATATAAATTCTATTTTTCGATTAAGTAAAGGCAAACTCTTGAATCTAAAATTTAAAAGATACGTTTTGGACCGCTGAAAAAGCAACACCATTTTTTTTGAAAAAAACACTGGGTGTTTTTCATGGATCTTAATTATTTTTTCAAAAACTAACTTTCATATAAGGTAGAGGAGGTCTAAAGCTACAAAACGATATATTTGTTTGATAAATTAGAAGGTTTTTTGGTGCAATATTTTAATATCTTGAAAAACTCAATAAAGAAACCCCCCACAACACCTCCTTATTTTCCACACAAAGAAAACCACATTTCCTGATAGGTTACGACGAGCTCTCTTCAAAAATCTTATTTGATTCAGAAACATGAGCGAAAATTGCTTTTCGTTTTACTTGCCTTTGATCATACGGATTTAAATCATTTTTTGCTTTTTGATTGCTAATTTAATTTTAAATAGTCGTCTATTTAATCCTTAATTTTTAAAAATTTTACTTTAGTGATCATCTTAAAAATCATTAATAAGCTTATTTACCTAGAATTTTCAGGTAGTTTCAAGTATATTTAGATAGACTTAATAGAGACCGAAAGATATCGAGTACTAAAGTAATTTGGGTGAGCATTAAATTAATTGAGAAATTTTTCTTATTTGTTTTTAAAAGCATTTAATTATCATTTTTTTACAAGATAATTTCACACCAGATTATTTTTGACCCGATTTTTTTTTACACCCGATTTTTAAATACCAGATTATTTTTTACACCCGATTTTTACATACCCGATTTTTTTATACCATGATTTTTTTTGACCCGATTTTTACATACTGGCCCCTTAGTATACTAGTGTTGCGAATTTTTTTTTGAGTCGACTTTTTTTGAAAAAATTTTTCAAAAAAAAGAATTTTTTTCGAAAATTCTAATGGTAACGGTAACAGTAGTAACCCAATGAAATTAAACAAAAAACTGAAAATGTAATTTTTTTTGTTTTTTATGTGATTTTACGCTCTGAAAAGTCAGATTGTAAAAGCGGCGGCCCACAAGGGTCCGTTCCAGGACCAAATTTATTCATCTTATATTTTAATTTAATTTAATTTAATTTATTCATAAAAATACACCAGGCTTGGCGATGTTAAAAATAGAAAATGAAAATAGAAAAAAAAATACAAAGTATATCAAATTTAGGTTTTAGTCTAGTTTATGTTAATTTTTCTTTATTCTTTTATTTTTGTTATTATTTTGTTTTTTTTTTTTTTCATAAATTACAATCAAACAAAAACAAAACCATATCTTTTTTGAGTTTCAATTGACACCAACGTTTCCGGTCCAATTTTAGGTGAGTAAGCTTTAACTATTAATTTTAACTGCTCTTTTCTTTCTTCTATATTTTCCAAGCAAAATTTTATAGATTCACATATTCCATTTCTATTGTTTGTTTCATCTTCGTCCTTAATTTTACTTACTTTTTCCAAAAATTTTTCTTGAGTAATGATCTCATTTGAGCCAAGAGTCTCTCTAATTTCTTGAACAAGTTTACTAGAACTTTTTACGTTATCTTCTTTTATTCTAAATAATTTTCTCGGTTTACTCATTACCAATTATCCTTGCTTCAAAATTCAATTTTATTTTTTTAATTTTTGAGCATACAGGTTCAATGTTTAATGCATATAAAAGATTGGTAGTGCGTGACTTCTTGTCAAGACCTAGCATCTGTTTAATCATTAGACCTTCCATAGTTTGTATTTTACTTTTTCACATTGACTTATAACACAATTTTCTAGTCCGTAGTATGTGATAGGTCTTACATAAGCTTTAAATAGGTGTGATTTAAGATGTGGACTCATTTTATTACTTTTAAGATCTAGGTTTTGTTTCAGGAGGTAGAAAGCTCTCCATGTACTAAGTCTTCTTTGTCTTAAATGCTCCTTACTATAGCATTTTCCATCCACCCAAACACCGAGATATTTGATTTTTTCAACCCATTCTATTTCCTCACCACAGAGTTTAAGACTAGTTTTGTCTTTTTTGGACCCATTTATTCGCATTATCTGAGTTTTAGAAGGGTTGAATTTTATTCCTGTTCGTATTCCAAAGTTTTCACACATTTTAAGAACTTTTACCATTTTTTTAATTGACTCTGTCATTATTAGCAAGTCATCCGCATACATTAGTATGCCTGTTTTGATTCCATTTATATCAGTAATTAAGTCAGTTTCCATTATTTCATTAATTAAATCTTCAACATGTATTGAGAAGAATTTCGGTGAGAGCGGGCCTCCTTGTTTGGTCACACAATAAATTCCATGATTTGTTGAACTTTTCTATTTAAATCCAAATTGAGTCTGGGGATCCGTATGAATTCTAGTCAGTATATACCTTTCAAATAAATTTGTAATAGTGTCTGATATTGTAATTGGACGTATGTTGTTTACATCGTCGGTTTGTCCATCGCTCTTTTTATGTATTGGGATTATTTTACCTACATTCAATAAGTATGGCTTTTGGTTGTATTTTATCATTTGTTCAATCAATTTAGCGATTATTTCAGAAAGTTCGTCCATACAACCATATTTCAGCATCTGATTGCTAACTTCTTCAAATCTAATCGACTCACTATTTGGAAGCTCTTTTATTATTTCTTTAATAGTGTCTTGGTCAACCTTAATATTAATAATGTATAGAGTTTCTTTGACTAACAAGTGCTTCAAATTTGACAACCGAATCTGTCCTTCAAAATTCATACATATATATCAACGATCTTACTAGTGATGGGACGATATCGATAAATATCGATATATCGTATCTAATTTCTTTTATCGAATATTATCGTATCGATTTTTATAGTATCGATATTTTGGAGGTCAATTAAATATCAATATTATTGGCAAAATAAAGTTTTATTACTATTACTATTTGAATTTTACAATTTGAATTCTTTCAAATGCACAATAGAAATTTGAAGATTGAATCAGAATTAAAAAAAATTATTTGAAACATGAAAATTTTTTGCAAACTAAACTTTTATCAAAATAGAAATAGTAATTGTAATAAAACTTTATTTTGCCAATAATATTGATAGTTAATTGACCTCCAAAATATCGATACTATAAAAATCGATACGATAATATTCGATAAAAGAAATTAGATACGATATATCGATATTTATCGATATCGTCCCATCACTAGTAAGATCGTTGATATATATGTATGAATTTTGAAGGACAGACAGATTCGGTTGTCAAATTTGAAGCACTTGTTAGTCAAATTTTTAATTTGAAAATTCATTTGAAAAACAAAGATCCGAATATTTGTATATTAGGAGATTTCAATACCGACTTAGAGCGTAATTCTAATTTAACTGAGATTTTTAATTTATTTGTCGAATGTGAATCACTAATCGGAGCAGATTATCTATTTACTCAAAAAACTGACTTCACATATAAGCAAAATCGAATAATTAAGAATGATAAAGATAAAACTGAAATATTGAGATGTGTAACCAGTCGAAAACATATTATTAATAGTCAGCCAAAAAAAAGCGCTTTTTTAGTATATTTTTTTTAAAAATAAAATAACGGACTTCGCATCAATCAATTCTAGTTTTTAAATTTAGTAATTTAGAAATTCGAAATCAATTTTACATATTGTAATTCTTAAAAAGATATCTTTTGAAAACATGCGGCGATGAGGTCATTGTCGAAATTATTTAAGTTTAAAATTTATGCTAAAAACATAAATTTTGTTAAGAATTTTTCAAATTTTTCAACTTTTCTATCTAAATTCTTTTTTCTTTTTTTGATAAATAAATTTTAAAAACGATATACAGTCTTCCCTCGTTAATCCGACCACACTATTATCCGGAAACCTCTATTTTCCGACACTTTTATGTTTTCCCAATACATACTCAATATTATTCCATTATAATTTAATTCTTTAATCCGACAAATAGTAGTCGGATTAATTTCAATTATCCGACAAAAAATTGCACACCATTATAATCTAATACATATTAAACTTACCTCTAAAATCCAGAATAAATATAAAAATTAATCTTTATATAATTTTTCATTATTAAATTTGTAATGGCGAGTCAATTGAATTTAAATAAAAATAATAACCTGTTGAACTCTAATTTTATCAATAAAAAATTATTATCATCTGTTAAGCGACCTCGAACCGATTTGACTCTTGATCAAAAAAGAGAAATAATATTTTTTCATAAAGAAAATCCAAAAATTAGTCAAGTTCATATTGCGATTCATTTCAGTAATAAATATAAAGTTAATATTGGACGTTCTACTATCCATGACATTTATAAACTAGAGTCTCAATTATGTAAACTCGGGAATATACGAGATGTTGAATCAAAACGTTTAACAAAGGGTCGTTTTCCTTTAATAGAAGATTGTTTAAAACTCTGGATAAACGATATAACAGCTCATGGAATTAGTATTAGTGACGAAATGGTACGTGAACAAGCGAAAATTTTTGGTGAGCGTTTGGGATATGGGCTGGAAATTAAGTATTCAAGTGGCTGGGTTGAAAGCACTAAATGGTACTCGTACAAGTAAAGATAGATTTTCAGTGGCTGTTTGCTCAAATGCTGATGGATCAGATAAAAGACGATTGGTTGTAATCGGTAAATTTGCAAAGCCTCGGTGCTTTGGAAAATTTGATCCATCGACTATTGTTGAGTATTACTCAAATACCAAAGCATGGATGACGAGTAAAATCTTTAATATTTGGTTAACTGGTTTTAATAAAAAAATGAGAAATGAAAACCGAGAGGTTCTTTTATTGCTTGACAACGCATCAAGTCACAAGGTTGAAGGCGAGTATTCAAATGTTAAAGTTTATTATCTTCCACCTAATACAACTTCGATGTTGCAACCGATGGATGCTGGTATTATCAAGACATTAAAAAGTTATTATAAAAATAATCTAGTCAAGCACTTGTTGAGCAAAATTGAAGTAGAAAACCAGTTAATTTTGCCTAATATCAAAGAAGCTATCATAATGCTTCAATCTGCATGGTCAAGAGTTAGTTCAAAAACTATTTCTAATTGTTTTTTACATTGGCAATATTTTTCTAATAACAAAGAAAATAGAAGTAATGATTTGGTGACTGAACAAGCCAACACAAAATATGAGTTGAAAACAAATATGGAAAAATTCAATTCAATTGTTAATGTGGCAAAGTCAGATGTAATTTCTGTAGAAGAATTTTTGGATTGTGATGATTTGTTACCTACTGGTGAAAAATTAAGTGTAGACGATATAGTTCAGCTAGTAAAAGATGATGAAGGATCAAAAGAAGATGAGAACGATGTTGTTGATGTAAATAATAATGAAGAAAGAGAAATTAATCACAAGGATGCATTATTAAGTTTGACTAATTTAGAGTCTTTTTTTTCTAATTCAAGTTCATTTACCACTAAAGATGTTGATCTTCTTAACCATTTAAAAGAACGTATTCAAGATATAAATGAACAAAACAAAAAACAAAAAATTATTAGTGACTATTTTAAAGTTGTTTAATTTATCTTTTTATATTTTTTTCCCAATTCTTTGATTAATTTTCTTCATAAATTAATCATAAATAAACTCGTTTTTTATAAATAAAATTTTTAAAAAATTTTTCTTTTCAAAAATCCGACAATTTAACAAATATTTCTGATTCTGGATTATCGCATGTCCGACAATTTCGATAATCCGACAAAATATCAAATCCTAAAGTGGTCGGATTAACGAGGGAAGACTGTATATCGATAGCAAGATTACAGATTCGATCGCAAGATTTACGCATATGATAATAAGATTTTAGGTAAATTAAAGGCAAATTATTACGATTCCGATTCAGCAAAACTTCAAAATGATATAAACAATTTGACAAATGACTGGATGATGAAATTGAATCCTTAAAAGTGTGACATCATGCATGTAGGAAAACGAAACATTCGGAAAAAATAAACAATGTTAGACTACGTTTCAAATAGCCTTATAAAACTTAACTCAACCGATTGCAAAAGAGATCTCGCAGTTCGCTAAAAAATTATATTCTAAAAAAGACATTTACTTTAAAACGTCGCCTTTCAGTCTTTTAGTCACTAGAATTTTTAGAATCAAAACGTCATTATTATTCTAATACCAATTTAAAGCTTAGTAATCAGCCAAGAGTAATTAAAGAGATGAAAACATATGCTGGCAGTTTTCCTGAGAAATGTTACAAGAAATTTGGTTGATTTTTTTTTCCTAACGACCGAGCGCTTAGTAGCAAACCCCTTTTTACAGAGCTGGTCACTACACTTGCTACAATGCCCCTCT
>NTPY01001007.1:891665-921685 GCA_002922825.1 Brachionus calyciflorus
TTGTTTTTATGCAAGTCGATTACGATTAATCTTTTTTTTATAATTGCATTTAACATCTTACGATGTTATAAAATTTCATTACTATGTGAGAATTGTACCTTAGACATTTCGCTCCAAAGGCCTAAATCATGTCACTCAAAAATGCTTCCATATGAAGAGCGCATTTATAACACTATTCTTTTTCCAATTTAAACAAAAACTTGAAAAAAATTTACCTTTACCTGTATCTGCACTTTTATTACATCAAATTAAAAAATTTTCCTAGTTCGAGACAATAAAATAAAAATAGAAATTAAACCAAATCTCCTTATTTATTTTGATTTTGATGTAATAGAAATAAAGTGAGAACTTCGAAACCGAACTACTTTAGTTGGATAATTCTAAAAGTATTTTTCTAAAAAAACCTTGAAATTAAAAAAAGAAAGCTTTAAAAAACTTCTTTAAAAGACTTCAACTAATCAAAAAATATCTAGATTTTATTAAAATAAATTTTTCTAATTTAAACTTTAAAGATTTTCCAAAAAATAACATTTGATTTCATTAAAATTATATTTAAAAAGTCCTACAATTTAAAAAGAAAAATATTTTTTTTAATATTTAAGTAAATTTAAAAAATGTTTCTGATCAAAGTTTTGGTCCCTTTTTTCATTCTTTTCTTTTTGGCTGATTCTCAAAACACGACCATTGAGCACGTAACTGTGGTATGTGAATTTTCTTTATTTTTTTAATTTAACAAAATTTGAGAAAATTTTTCTTAGTTTTTTCGTCATGGAAATCGAGGCCCTTTTCATATATATCCGACAGATCCAAATAAGGCGGACTATTGGTCAAGATATGGAGGAATGGCTGAGCTAACTGCGAGGGGTACTAAGCAAATGTATGATCTAGGACAATATCTAAAATCATATTACTCAGGAGTCATACCAAAGGATTTTGATTTGAATAAAGTATACGTCAGAAGCACTGGTATCAAGAGAGCTTTGATCTCAGCAGAAGCATTTATGGCTGGTATGTACCAACCGAATCAATTTCAAAAATGGAATAATATTTCTGGTATTTCAAACTGGCTTCCGATTCCCATTCAATCAGCGCCTTTAAATGAAGATCCAGTAAAAAAAACCTAAAATTTCATTTATTTTATTTAATAAGTATTATTTGTGCAAAGCTTTTCAACTTTAATTCTGGTTTTAAATGTCCAAAATATCAATTTTTCAAAAATCAAAGTCTTCAATCGAGACATCATTTGAATATAACAGCAGAAAATGAGGCTTTTGTTAAAAAAATAGCTAATCTAAGTGGTATTCAAGATTTAGATTATTATAAATTGTGGATCATTTCGGACACGACTTATAATGAGGTTTTGCTTTAATATAGAAAAATTAATTTCAAAATATTAATTTTTATGTTTTTACAAAAATTAAGTTAGCTGAGGGTCTAAGTGTTCCTCAATGGATTCTTGATAATTTCCAAAGAATAATTAAGGCAAAAAATTATGGATATGAATTGGATTTTGATTCAGTTGATAAGGCTAAATTTTTTGGTGGTACTCTCTTGCATGAAATCAATCAAAATATAAGAAATAAAATTGATAATAATTTGAATTATACAATTTCAATTTATTCAAATGTATTTTTTTTTAATTTAAATTTTTTAAAATTTTTTATTTAATTTATTAATCGAAAAAAAAGCATGATCACCATTTAGTTGGTTTGATTTCTTTATTGAATTTTACATGGCCATTAGTTGAGATTCCGTACGCTTCAGCAATTGTTGTTGAGTTGAGAAAAGATTCTAATAATAACTATTTTACTCAGGTTTTACTTCGTAATGGAACTTATGGTAATCCTCAACCAATTAGTGTGGTTCAATTAAATGGTTTGTTTCAAACTAATATTATATTTGAAAAATAAAAAAAAATTTAATAAAAAGGTTGTGGAAAATTATGTCCAATTGATAAATATCTAGAATTAACGGCCAATAAAGAACTAAGTGATTATTTAACCGAATGTGAATTTCCGACTAAAAGCAATCGAAAATCATACTTTGGTAAATTTCTAATTTTATTTAAACTTTTTTATAGAAAAATTAATCATTAATTTTTTTAAAGAAATCATAATTGGCTTCCTTTTGAAGTTTTTAAGCTAATCAATCAAATTATTTAACCATTAGAATTTTAATTTAGCATTGTAACAAAATTTTGATTAATAAAATTTTTTTGAAATTTTTAAAATGCTAACTTATTCTAAATAATTATTCTCAAATAACATAATCTCTTGATCAGTAAGTCCTATATGGCTTTAATACCATCGAAACTATTTTATGACAATTTTTAATTTTTTTTTTTGAATAATACCAAGATACCATCTTTATACTAAGAGTAAAACCAAAAATTGGTTTTTATTCTTGCAAAATTTCAGCTTTTACTTTAAAGAAAAATTAAAAAAAATCAAAAAAATTCTAATGATAGCTTAAAATTTACTTCAATTTTTAAAAAAGAATCAATTCTACCTTGTAAAAAAACATTGTAAAAAATAGTAAAATTGATTTTAAATCAATTTTACTATTTTTTACAATGTTTTTTTTATTAAAATTGAACCAAAAATTGAGCTAAAAAATGAAACTTATTTTATCTTTTTTTCGATCATATAAAATTTTATTTTCGTCTCGAGACGCGACTTAAAATTTTTTAACTTTAAAAAAAACGACTTAACATTAAAACTTGTAAATTTTTTCTGATTGATTAATCATTTTTCATTTGTTATAAATTCTCTGAAAATAGTCTTTTTATTATTTATGGGAAGGTAAAGCTCAGTTATTGCGTCTTTGGATGATAAATCTAAAATTGACAAAGAATGTTATGAGTTCGAATCTGAGGTGGCTTAGAAAATTTTTTTAAAAAAAATTTCAATCAATAATAACCAGTTTTTTTATCGCAAAATATTTTCTTAGAAAATCATATCCTAATTCAATTTTTTTTTGTAAGATGCTAATTAAGTCAATTTGAAAATTTTTTTGATCTCAAATTCTTGTTTCCAAGGTTTAACAAAGTGATTTTGAGAATAAAAATGTACTTAAAAAATACCGAAAATTTTTTTTTCCTATAATTATTCAATGTTTACATTCTTTTATTTTAAAAAGATGGAATTTTCTTAAAAACATTCAAGGGTCCCAAATATAAAAAAAAATCTATACAAAAAACTAAACAAAAACATAAATCATTTACCCAATATTTTACATTTTTTTTTCATAAACTAAAACATCTTATTTGCCTCAATGCATCTTAAATCACAATAAGTTAACATAATAATAAAAAGTTTTCATTAAATTCTCAGGTATTCTTTCTACAACCAAAAATTAGAAAATAATTTAAATAAAATTTTGAAATCAGTAAAACTAAAAATTAATTTATAAAAAAAAATGAAATTGGATTGTTTTTTGCTATTTGTGATCCTTATTCTTAACAAACAATTAGTTCATTCGTTCATACCAGCTTCCATTATTAATTTCCTAATTGGGAAAGTTGACAATATTACTCAAAATAGCTTTGGTAAGATATCCGAGACATTAACACATGAAGAAATAGTTCGTCGTGGTCTAGCCAAATCAATAACTAAATTTTTCTATGATCAAAAAAATGGATCCGAAAGGATCAATTTGAATAAAATATCCAATGATTATTATGATTATAGAAATATTTATTTTGACTATTATAATAAGACTATATGTGAGCCTAAAGTAAAGGAAATTATGGATGTTGAACTAGGACCTAATGTAGCTTTAGTTGATATTGATCCAACCACTAAGGACATGCCATATGCTCATTTTGATGCTGAAACATTTAATCAATCAAATAATAGGGTTATAAATTTTACAAATGCTGTTTATAATTACTTGAGCATTAAGAACTATGAGAAAGCACGAGAATTAACGGCTCAAATTTTACATACAATCCAAGATTTTTATTCTCATTCAAATTGGCTCGAAATGGGTAATACTAATCAAATAAATAAGTTGATAGGAACAAGTAATTTTTCGACAATACCTGTCGTTGATGCCAGTGTAAATCAAACATGTGAAAGTAATTGTACTCTAGTTGAAGTGCCATGTAATAATTATACTCAATTAATGGTTGACTTTTTAAAAGCTTTAAATTTGACGAAAATATTAGATTGTCCGATTAAAATGTACAGATGCGCTGGTAATTTGGTAACGTTGGACAAGTTGGTTAGTGGTTTTTACACTGGTCAAAGATTAGAAGACGGTACTTCAGTGCCTAAGCCAAAAAATATGCTAAAATGTAGTCATGGTGGTCTTATTGATGTTGATTCATGGCTTGTTTTTCCTAAGGGTGGTATCAACAAAGATTCTGGTTATTACATTTTTTCGCCAAGAGCTGATCTACATTTACAATCAGCTAATTTGGCTATTAGTCATACAGAATATTATTTTGATCAAATTAGAAAATGGATAGGAGATAAAGAATTTGATAATTTTTTAGAATTAACTTATACCGATGCTGAATTGGCTAAGATATCAAATAATGTGACATGTACGAAATCCATTGGCTCTACCATTATAAAATTCAAATCTCCTGTCCTTATTTTCAATTGTTTTATTCTATATTTTTTAATATAAACTTTTTTTAATTTTAATGATTTCAATGCAATATATTTTTTAAAGTAATCTTAAATTCAATAAAATTTTATATTTTAGGATTTTAACGCTTCAAAAGAGACTCTGAAATAAAAAATATTTTTCAGTTTGAAAATTGTGCTTAACATTTTTTTGATTACTTAAACACTCCAAGGACCCAGATGTCAAAGTGACACTTTCTCATCATTTTAATTCAAATATTTTTAATCTGAATATTTTTTTCTGATTTTTTGAATTTTTAAATCAAAATACAAAAATAAAATAATAATTGCTTAGACGAAATATTAAATTTTTCCGCAAAAGAAAAGATAAACTTAAAGGACTTGTTATTTTAGTAAAAATTATTATTCAACTTTTCTTAGATAAAATTGAATTTCATTTAATTAAGCTTGAGTTCAACCGAGAAAAAAATAATTTTTATTAATTATTCTTGAAAAGATCTTAAGAATTTTAAATTTTAGCATGTGATATACATTTTTTTATAAATTTTTACGCATGCCTTATGATTTTGAGGAGACTTTTTAGGAATTTTAAAATTGGATTTTTTTGAATTTCCTATAAAATATCAGATAAAAAATATCGGTGTTGTCTCTGATAGGATTTTGATTTATAAAACTATTCGAAAAGGTTTAAAGTATCTTTGATATTTCGTGATTTTGACACTCAAAGGCTCGATATATTTTTACCGGCGGTGTCAAAGTGATTTTGACGAATTAAATGTTATTTTTTTATTTTTTTTAATTCTAATTTCAAAAATATTATCCGAGATTTGAAAATTATTAAATTTAGAGTAAATTATTCTATAATAAATAAAAATAAATAGTTTTGTTTTATCAACTCGATTTTCCTTGGAGCATAACTTTTAGATCCTGATTTTTCGTTATATTTTACTTAACCTTAAGTCTTGTCAATTCGTTTACAGGGTAATTAAAAATTCTCCATTAACACTTTTTATCTTAAAAATAAATAAATTTTTTAGACCATTTTTTTATATGGTAATCCAGTGCCGTTTTTTAAAGCCTTCGAATTTCGAGCCAGTCAATTTCGATAAAGAAATGAATTTTGTCCGAATTTTGAATTTCTTAAATTTAAGTCACATGATTTTAGATTTATTATATCTTTAACTTAATTAATTCGAATGAATTTTTCAAAAAGTTATCAAAATTTAAGGTTCTAAAAAAAATAAAACAAATAATTTTTGTAGATTTTTAGAATGAACGCAATAAAACCAACGAATGTTATTGACGAAATGTTTCCAGAAGCTTCTGGAAGTAATATGATGGAACTAGATGAAGTTAGTCCTTAAAATAAGATACTAAAAATTATCTTCTTTCCATCAGTTTATAAAATTCTTTAATTTTTTTTTTCTTTTTTAGCCAATGACATCTGGAAATTTTAACATGGAGGTTACAAATGCTGATAAAATAGTTCATACTGAATATTACAATAGTAAGTTATCAGTATCAAAAAATTATTTAGGTTTAGAGATAAAAAATTGTGTTTTTTTTCTAATTTAAGACTTTGCTGATATCTTTGACGAAGACAACTTTGATTAATGAAATTCTCATAATAGTAAAAATTTATCTTTGATTTAAAAATATAATTCTTTTTTAAAACTAATGATTTTTTTAAAATAAAAATTTCCCACACAGATTTTATGTAAATTTTCCATATGTTTCCATTTAAATTTTGCTAAGGTGAATAGGAATTAAATAGTATTTTTGGAGAAAAAATATTAGTTTTATTTTAGTATCATTTGTTAAAAATTTAGATATTTGTTCAATATATTGAGTTGATGGTCTACCAATTTTGTTTTTTTCGCGAATCTTTGATCGATACAATACGTGAATATTTACCAGCTCTTCTAGTGGCATTTAAACAGTGGCCAATAAATTTGAACTATCTTTTCTTTAATTCTTCTGTCACCATTCTCTTTTTATTAGGTTAAAATTTACCATTTTATAAAGTTCTTTTTTTGTTAACTGAGTCTCCGATTGTTTCATTTGACATGTGATCTATAAAATGTACAAGACAATTTAGGAAATCTGAACTTGTTTCAGATTAAGTCCATGATTCACATCAATAGGTAAACATAGAGCATATATATAAATAACGCACAGAAAATTCTCATTCAAATTTTTAGATTAATTTTAGAAGAGATAAGGATTTGTCTAGCTTTTCAAATGCGTCCATGTTAGGCCGTTTCTTATCTCAATATCTTTCTCACTTGATCTAAATTACTATCGTAGTCTGTTACCCACCTAATATCACTATTGTAACAGCTCTGTAGTTGATGCTTTAAGATAAGCAATTAATAGCATATGTTAGACACATATCTCAGAAGCTAGAATCTTCGAGATGCTGACCATGCATTCTAGAGCTTTCTATCTTAACATCTCCTGCATGCGTGCACATTTATGAGCACGTACTTTACAGTATAAATAAGGATTCTATTCTTTATAACTTCAGATCGATCCAATTATCTTAACGCTTTCACTACAACTATTTAACTTTTCATGTTAGTGTTGGGAGTCGACTCATTTTTTTTGAGTCGACTCAAATTATACTATATACGCAAACTCGGTCAAATAATTCAAAATGAATTCACCATATTTTACGTAAATTATGGTAAATTTACGATATTTTACCATATTTTACTATATTTTACGCAAATGTTTTCAATGTAAAAATGGAAATTTTTTCCTATTGGCTGATCAAAAATTTAAGATCTTGCAATAAAAAAAGAATAAACACTTTCTTTTTTCAATTAAACACCAAAAAAAGGTTCATCCTCTTTATTTTTTAAATTATCGGTAATTTACCATAAATACCGATATTTTATCAAAAATTACGATCTATAGATTCCCGTTTTTTACGCAAAATATCGTGAATTTACCATAATTTACGTAAAATATGGTGAATTCATCGTATCATAGCAGCACTGTATAAAAAAAAAAACAAATATTCAGTTTTTTGCTTAATTTAAATGTTTTTTTTTTTAAATCTCCTTTTTATCTTAATTTTTTTTAGAGTTTTGTTTAAAAAAAAATATTTTTTAAGGTTTTATACACTTGTTTTTGTAGAGAGAAATTAGCCTTTTTGAGTGATATAAAAATTAAATATATTTTAAAGGAAAAATTTTTTTTTTAATTTTAAAAATATTTTTAAATGATTTTAAAATTGATTTAAAAATTTTTGAAATGGTCAGGAAAACTTATGAAAGGTCCTGAAAATTTATGAAAAGGTCTGAAAGGATTTGAAAAGGTCCGAAAAGATTTGAAAATATTTGAAAGGATTTGAACATTTCTGAACGTTCAGATGAATTCGGATGAACAAGAACGTTCATGAACGTTCATGAACATTCATTTTTGGATCATGTGAACGACCAGGGTAGTATATTTGACCAAGGTTGTCACTAAATATAATTTTTAAGAGGTGAAAATAGGTAAATGGTTAACTAATAGTAAAAATTCGTAATAAAAATCAATTAGCAATTTTTACTTTTTTTGTCGTATTTTCCTCAATTTATACGAAGAGGTAACACTTTTTCAGCAGAATTTATAAGTCTTTATAAATTGTATTGGCATCAGTTTAAAAGAATGATAATTTTTTTTGGAAAACCTTTTAACCGGTTTCACTTATATAATAATAATCTTAAGATAGTAATAAAGTAATGCGATATTTGTTTTAAAAGTAATTTTTTAAGACAAAATTCGTGTCTTTATTTCTGGAGGTATTAAATTTCAATTGTTGTAAAGTTAAAATTTGCATATTGAATATAAATAATAAAAATATCTATGTCAAATAAGACGATGAACCTTTTTTTAAAAGAACTTTATTTTCTCAACGATTTTAGATTTGAACGAGAACAGTTGAATTTTTACGTGTTCAAAAAATTAATAAAACACAAGATAAGCCCACTTGAAAAAATTAAATATTGTCTACACATTTCCACATATTCATAGATATATATACACCCTGACACATATGCAAAAATAAAAAATATTGACGTAGTTAAACTTACATAACAATAATTCATAAATAGAAAAAAAAAATTTTTTCTTTCTTTCATATATTTATTTCGACTAGTTTTCATTAATACGTGTCAAGATCTTGCTTTTACATTTAAATAGTTGAAAAAAATATTAAAATTTGTTGTTTATTTCAACTTTTAGATAATTTTCCTATATTAAAAAACAAAAACCCATTACACTGAGAAAATGTCCGCCTCACACAGAATGAAAGCTGCTAGTCAAAAACACGAAAAAAAAATTGTTCTAAGAGGAAACGTTCCTAAATCAAACGTAAGTACTTGAATAAAAATAATTAAACAAAAACTGTTTAGTTAAATTTTGTTTTGGATATTTAGAAAGCTGAGGATAGTAAAGCACCAGTAGGTCCATGGTTGTTGGGTTTGTTTATATTTGTCGTATGTGGTTCAGCTGTATTCCAATTGATTCAAAGTATCAGAATGGCCTAGATCAATCACAATTATTATTAAATTTAAATCGAATATTTTTGTAATTACCAAAGGCTTTCAGATAAAAAATAACTTTAAAAAAATATCTAAAACGTGAATTTTTTCTTATGTAACTACTACAGTTTTTTTCCATCTGTTTTTTTTTTAGTTGATAAAATTTATTTTTAAAGTTTGAAACAAAAACAAAAATACTTCTTCTTAATTCTCTCTGTTCGATTGTTTTCGTTCTTATTTTAAAGTTTTTTTTTCTTCTAATCTTTTTAATACGTTTCTGAAATAAAGATTATTTTAAAAATCTGAGTTTTTTTCAATTTTGTTCTTAGGGAAAAAAAAATTTACAAAAAATTAGAAAAAAATATTTTTAATGTAATGGTAATGCCACTTTTTCGAGGCAAGGGCTATAGTAATTCTATTGATTAAAAAACTAAATCCTGATTTATTTATTTAAATGGTTACTAATTGTTGTAGAGTGTCTTGAGACGATCATTTTTATATATTAACCTTAGTCACAGCCCCTTTCTGAACCAAACTTATTTCGACTTGAAAATTCAAAAAACCCCGATCGTATTGAATGGAATTATGACTTTTGGTCGTGATAACTTTTGTTCTAAAGGGTCTAGAGTGGAAATAAAAATATTTTTGAGTAGATCTAAGTGAGTTGAGTATAATTTAAGTCAGAGATGCAGCAAGGATGACATAGGTTTTTATAGAATTAAGGCCGAAAACCTAATTCGCCAAAATTTAAAACTTTTAAATAAAATAGAAAATAGATGAAGTAGAAAAAAGTTTAAGTGAGGCCGCAGGCCGAACCTTTGTTAAGCGAGCACAGCGAGCTACGTGATGCCAAAGGCCAAACTATCGTTGAGCGGTCAAACTTTTGCGAGCGTAGCGAGCACCGTTAAGCAGCGAAGCTGCAGTCAGCCTATTACTGTGATTTTCAACTGGAAAAAAGGCGAAGCCTGAGGGGCACCGTCTAAAAATGGCCGCTTTGAGATATTTTTCTTTTTTTGAATATTAAGATTTTTATTTTGAGAATATTTTTTAGAGGTATAAATTTAAATACTTCGACTTAAAAAATGCGACTACGTTTACCATTAACCAAATTAAAAATGAATTTGCTTTTTTATAATTTTTTAATCTTTTAGGTGTTTTAGCTAATTTAGGAGTATGTCAACCTTTTCGAATAATGGCGTGGCGGCTTTCAAGACGCCACGAGCATTGAGGCTGGTTTATTTATTTAAATGGTTGTTTATACTTAATCACTAATAGGAATAACCTATCCGAGGATAACTGAGTTAGAATTATAAACAAAAATTATAAAAATATTATAAAAAAAAATGGACTGTTTCCTATTTTTTCACGAAAAATAGTGCAACTTTGTCTGCTTCAATTGTAAATTATCTTATTTTCACCACTAATTCTAAAATTGAAATTTATGCCATTGACCAAATATACAAAATCAGAGCTGTTTATTAACTTGTTAAATTAGATCTCAACGTAGTCTTTTTGGCCTAAGATATAAGCAGAGACGACCAATAGTTGCGATTTTTTTTTCAAAAAGTTGCTATAAAAGTTGTTGCTTAAAAGAGCTCAAAATTCTATAAAAAATTGCAACCTAGCCAATTTAAATAGCCCATTCATTTACAATACCATTGTGGATACTAAATGTAATTTTCAATTTAGACAAATTAGCATTAAAAAATCTTGCTTGTGCGGGGTCAAATATACGAACCGCTTTAAAAAACTCGCAAAATTTATTTCATTTTTGAGAAATTTATAAAAAATTGTCTAAAATTTGCCACAAGTAGCTCTTAAGCTGTTAAAAGTTGCGAAAGCAACCTTTGATCGTCTCTGAATATAAGGCTCTAGTGATTGACAGAAAACTTTATTTTTAAAGATATTTTTTTAGAAATTTTTTTTTACAGGTATCATTTATTATTCTAGATTGAATGTTTAAATACTAAAGTTGTTTTTGAGTCATTTAAGGTTCTTGTGACTCGAATCAAGTCAGAGTAAATTTTTTTTGGCTAAAAAAAAGACTCGAGTTTCTTAAAAACGACTCAAGTCATTTTTTCCAGTCACGATCTCTAGACTCTCAACATTCTCTACAAACTTTTAACAGGCCTGAGTTGGCAAAATAAATTTTATTAAACTACACTGTAAATATTTTAGGGGGTAATAAACAAAAGGCGTAAAAGTTTGTAAGACGCTTTTACGTGAAAAAAAATCTCTTATTAGATGAAAAAGATTTTCATAAAAGAGTAAATGACCCTAAATGTGAATTTTTTTAATATTTTTTTTCTTCCACTATCTCAAAAAAGCGTCTTACAAATAGGCGAAATTCCACCTAAAAAAATTACAGTGTACTCGTAAAAAAAAAGTTTTTCTTTACAGCTGTACGGTACGGGTTGGGATACGCCGTTAATAAAAATAGTGGTCAGTTTTTACCGTAATCACTCGATAGTTATACCATGATACAAAACCAGAGTTTCATATTTGAACCCATTGATTTTATTATTTAAATGAATCTATTGACTTAAATTTTGAAAAATTTCGATTTTATACCGGTACTAGTATCGAGTGATTACGGTATGAAAAAAAAACGAGCTCTGGGTTTAATATTAAGCGTTTTTACAGTTAATTGTAGAGTATTTTTTTCTTAGTATTTGGATGAGATGTCTATCTTTTATGTGCTTAAACACTGGCCATCAAAAATTGGTCAATTAGCTGAATTTTTGTTGATTAAAGTTTAGTAAATTAGCCTCTAGTCTAAACTAATTTTCAATTTTTCGTTCAATTTTAGAATAAATTTTTACATGATTTTTACAAGAGACATGACATATGGATAAAAAAATTTATGTTCAGAAAGATCATGAAAATTTGTTAGATTGTCTTGAAAAAATGTTTGAGTGTGTTAGAAAAAATAGAGAATGCGTAGGATTAGCTATGAATACATATAAGGCTATTGGTAGAAATACGAGACGATACCAATACGGTACGGTACGACTCAATTTTTATAGAAGCGCAGTATCCGTGGTCCGTTTTTTAAGCTTTTAATAATAAGATTTTTTTTTAAAATGAAAAAAAGAAAAAATCTTTTGACTAAATCAATATTTATTAATCAACTAATTTACTTTATTATTGACACCAAAAAAGTGATTAAAATTAAACAAAAAAAACAAAAAAAAATATTTTAACATTTAATTTTTTTTTACATTAAACAAAAATAAAAAATTAGAACAAAACTTAACAAATAAACAAAAAATTAAAAAAATGAGAAATATTTTCTTTAATAATTAAACTCATTATGAAAAATTTAATTTCATTAAAATTCATCATCCTCTGATGCTTCTTTGTATTTCGATGCTGCAGCTGCTCTTCTCGGCGTTCTAGTCGACGCTGGTGGAGCTTCTTTTTTAGCTTTTTGAGCCTTTACAGGCTTGGCTTTTTCCGGTTTGACCTCTGGCTCCTCGGCTTCACTTGATTTATCATCACTCTCGGATATCTCTGCTTTGGATTTTTTTGCTTTTGAGGCTCGACCACCTGTTGTTTTTCTCTTAGCTGGTGTAGTAGCAGCTGGTTTTTTAGCTGGTTTTCTACCTCTTTTAGATTTTTTACCTCCATAATCACTACCACTATCACTCTCAGCCCCGGATTGTTCACTCTCATCCTTACTAACTTTTTTACCTTTTTTAGAATTTCTAGCTGGAGTTTTTTTAGCTGGGGTTTTTTGTTTTCCCTTCTTTCCTTTTTTAGGTTCAAAGTCACTATCGTTATCACTCGGAGACTCTTCTTCTTCTTCTTCATCCTCATCCTCTTCACTTTCAGATTTATACTCGACTTTTTTAGGAGGTGCTTTGGTCTCTTTTTTAGCCGGGGTTTTCTTAACTGTTTTTTTACTATTTTCCTTAACTGGTTCCTCTTCTTCTTCTTCTTTTTCTTCATCTTCGTCTTCTTTCACTTTTTCCTTTTCACTTTCTCCATCAGATTCTTTCTCTTCTTTTTTTTCCTCTACTTTTTTATCCTCAACATTTTCTCTCGATTCATTTTCACCATTTTTTTCAACAATTGGTTCAGCAACGTCTTGCTTTTCAGTCGTTTGATTTTCTTGACTTTCTGTAGCATTCACCATTTTATTAAAATAATAATTTTCTTTGAAAATAAAATAAAATAAATTTTTTGTTTTGTTCCTTTTTTTTTTAATTTTATTTGGTTGTTGATGAAATGATTTGAAAGAAATGAGAAAACGATTTTGTTGTTGTTGTTGTTGTTGATAAATAAGATTTTATTAAGAGGTTATGTCTGCGTGAATAAAGTGAAGTGAAGAGAAAAAAAAATTTTAATTTAGTTATAGTTATGGATTGATAATAAATGGATTCTGGAGAATTTCTAATTATCATTTATATATAAAATTTTTTGCATTTTTTTGTGCATTTAGGATATTTTTTTCCTCATATTTATATGTATATCGATTTTGTTTATTTTTGATTGAAAGACAATAATCGATATGCATTTATTATTAAGACAATGTCAAATTGTTAGAGTTAAAAATTTTGAGGATATTAAAAGAAAACTAATTGAACATTTTATTTTTTAAAATAAAAAAAAAAATAAAAAATTTCAATTGTTTTTTTCTTCCTTTTAAATTAATGTTTTCCTAAGGTCGTAGAAAAATTTTGCCTATGACGTTATTTGAACACACTTTTTCAATCTAATTAGTTGAACATTTGAACTTATTAGAACAAAAAATTTGTGACAAAAAAGAATAAAAATTTCTAAGATAATTTCTAAAATTTTCTTAAAATATGTTAATAACTTGACTGTAAATTTTTCTTAAAATGAGGCTCATTAAGACCACTGTAAAATCCGCAGTACCCCTTTTCATAGAAAATTTTTTCATAGGAAACTAAAATATTTTCATAGAAAAATTACATAGAAAAATTTTTCATAGAAAAGTTTAATAGAAATTTTTTAAAAAAATTAAATTTAATAAATTAATTTTAGAATATTTTCATGGCATAAATGAACATTACTTTTCTTAAGATTTAAATTTTACAAGAAAAATCCCTGTCCCGGTAAATTTTCAAATCTTACCTAATTTATAAATTTTAATCTGCAATAAATTCACCATTTTTACATCAAATTCTCTGTCTATTTTCTAATGGAAGTCGATAAAAATGCTCCTTATTCGAGCTTTTCAAATCAATAGTTCATAATTATAAAAAATTGGTTAAATTTTTATTTATGTTATTTAATAATACTAATCGATCTACTTCAAAATTCGATATATTTCTCTAAAATTTGAGGAAATTCTTTTACAAAATTTTTTCTTTAATTTTTAAATATAAGTTTTATATATGAAATTAGTTTTCTATGAATTTTTTTTCTATGAAACTTTTCTACGAAAAAATTTTCTATGAAAAGTAGTGGTCCCGTAAAATCATATTAAGTCAAGTAATTGACTTCCAAAATTATGAAACCAAAGTGAAACTTTACTTAATAAATATTGGGTCTACCTGCAGGTAGACCCAATACCATGGTACCCACAATTAAAAAACTGTTACTCACAACGAAGAAATTTTCGCCACAAAAATCAATTTTAACAAGAAAAAAACTTTTCTACACAATTTTAAAAACCATTTTTCACAATTTTTTTTAAAGGTGATAAAACTTATTAGCACAAAAACATACCAACTTTTGAATAGAAATTCTTCAAGTTACAAATTATATTTAAACAAAAAAAAAATATTTGATTAAATTTCAATTATTCCTTGCGATATGTCTATGGTTTTTCGAAATCAAAAAAGCACCTGAACCTAGGGAAAGGGTTTTAAAACTATCGGAGTTAATGATTTTTTGGTCAAATTTTAAAATAATTGGCAAAAATTTTAAAATATGTTTAGACTAGAAAATTTGATAACTTTAAATTAATTGTTTTATTTTTAAAAAATTCAAGTTAAATTTATAACATTTGTATTTTTCAGTTTTGTTTTTCGAAAATAAATAATTCCTTATTTACACAAAAAAATTGTGCTGAACAGTCATTTGTGTTTAAAAGTTTCACTTTTGTGGGTAACAGATTTTCCATTGTGGGTAAACAATTATCTCATAAAAATTAAAGTAAAGAACTGTTAAACCACTTAGAAATTTTACTTTGCCTACTACTCTAAGAAATAAGGTTGAATTTTGGGTCCATATGGAAAACTTGCCCTCGATACCATATTATAACAATTTTTTAATTTTTTTTTAGAGGATATGTCAAATTGAACCTTTTTTCCAATAGTAAAGCCTATACTATTAAGCATAACTTTTTTTTCGTTAACTAAAATAATAAAATTTTCGTCAAGTTTATTATAAGTCAAACTAATTTTTCGTCAAAAATATTTAAGTTAATTTAAAGTAATGGGTTAGAAAATTTTCAACAAAATTTAAATCAACAATAACAAATTTGCCTGGTGTTATATTGAGTAAAACACCATTACCCTAGCTCCGTCCAGCGAATGACGATAAACTACTAATGGTCGAGTGTTGAGTGGTTGTGTATCAGCACGACCACGACCACCAGTTATTTTACTGAAAAATTTATAACCATCAAAATATTTTTCAAACAGAAAACATTTTCTGTTTTCTATTTCGGTGTGATTTTTATAGTTTTTCAAATAAAGCTCAAAATCAAGGTGCAAATATTTAATTTTTTTTAAATTTTAGTGACCAAAATTTCTGCGATCAAGTTTTATATTATTTGAGCATCATTAATATTTTTTGGTCGAGTGATATGATTTATTCAATATCTTTTCGTACCTTTTAAATAAAAATGGTTTTATACATACAATTAAAAGAGATTGGTTAATAAATGTGATCCACATAGTTATCAAGATCTTTTTCTGAGTTGATCACATTTGTTAATCGAACGAAAAAAAACAAAAAAAAATGCTTCTTATGGTGACTTAATTTTTTTATTTAACAATAAAACAAAACAGGTAAACAAATGTGAAACTTTTCTAAAAATATTTTCATCCAAATAAATTAAAATCAGTGACTGAAAATGTTTGTATTGTTTTCATAAATTGTTCTATAGTCCATTTATCACTATGATTCGAGCCTTCAGCACTACTACTCTCAGGACTTAAGAAAATTTGGATTAAATTAAACTCTAAAAACTAAGAAAAATTTTCAAAAATTACTTGATGATTAAAGGATCATTAAAAGTTACTAAAATATCAGTTTTAAAATTCTTAAAACGAAAAACAGCAAAATGAAGATCGATCAAATTTTTAGCGGTTTCTTTATACTTGGACATAAAATGCTCACCATTTAAATAATAAACACTATCACAGCTTTAAAATTTATTTCAAAATTTAAAAAAAAGTTTGTTTTTTTTCAAAAAAAATTATATACTTTATTAAAGATAAGTCCAATTTTTTAACTGATTTAATTTTAGCTGCAGGATCTCCGACTAGTTCAATAAAATGAGCTCTTATTTAATTTATAATAAAATTTAAACAAAAATATTTTTTAATGAATGGAAAGGATCCTCACTTGCAAGCTTCCTCATCAGGTTCCTCTACATATTCTAAAATATCAAATATTATACTTTGATCTGATGATTTATGGGCAAAAACTTCTTGATTATCAGGCACTTGTCTCAATTTACTTGAAAACAAAAAGTCAATTAAAAAAAAAAAAACTTTTATAGATATTTTTTAATTTCCGTAAATTAAAGATTTTGGCCAGTTTATGTATATTTAAAGCAATTTTTTTTATTTAGATTCTAAATTAAAAATTTTCTAAAATCTCATAAAATTTGACTTAACGCTTTTTATTTTTTTTTACATTGGTCAATTTGAATTTGTACTTAAAATTCTCTATAAATAAAATTAATCAATTTCTTAATTTTTTGCACAAAGCTTTATCAAAAAAAGTTTACAAAATTCCAAAAATTTTTTGTTCCTTGAGCAATATGTCTGAAATAACTTATGAACACATGATGCGTCTTTAATTGTAATGAAAGAAATTTAATATTTCAAAATTTCAGTTTATCATTATTTTTTAATGATTTGATATTTTGAAAATTTTAAATTCAATTTGGACGTTAATAAATAAGAGTCTAATGGTTTATGTGATTATCTATTTATGTGGGCATACCCTGATAACTGGTTTGACTACCATATACCTTGACCACTATTTATAAATACAACCATAAATAAATACAATGTAATCTGCTAATAGAAATTATGATCACTCTAATCCTCTTTATAACTGATCATCTAATTCTATTAGTGATCAACCAGATTTATGTTTCAATTAAATATTTTCTGATTTCATAATTGATGGTCAAGATATAGATGATCATCAGTGATCAGGGTTCGACCATACAGTGGTTATATAAATGTAACGTCACCATAGCTCAAACAACTTAAAATTGAAAATTAAGTCTAATTAACACAGGTTACGGTTGAAGTTTTTTAACGCTAGTTTTTTAAATTTTATTTGAATTTATTCTCTTAATCCTTAAGTTCATTTAATTTTATTTTGAATCGAAATTTCTTTCTCAAAATAATTCCATTTAAAAACCGATCGATTTTAATTCAAATTATAGTTGACACAGTTCGAATTTCTCGATAAATCAGATTTTCCTAATTAAATTTTGACTCTTTTTGAGCAGGATTTCATCGTTTTAGATTAAATTTAAATATAAATCAAAGTCAAATTTAAGAATTTTACGAGATTTCTTTCCTTTCAAGCGGCTAAAAATCCCTAGTTTCATTTTTTTGAGTTCGGAATTTCTATTCGTGGTTAAATATAAAGCAAGTTCAAGTTTTAAAAAACATTTCATCATGTAAAGCAATTTCTTAAAATAAAAATTAAATACTTATATGACCAATTTCGGTCAGAATTAATTCACTTAATTTAAAGAATTATTTAAAATTTAAATTGTACCTAATATCAACAGCATTCGCCGGTATATAGGCACAAATAGCACCACCATATAGTTTCTTTACTTCAGTCATATTTTCTCAAAATATTAAGTTTTTATTTATGCTTTCAAATTCTAGAAATAAGAAATTTGAATTCAAATTTTTGCATTTTATTATTTTTAACTTGAATGAGAGAAAAAAAAAGCTATTTCGTGTATATAATTAGATAACTAAGACTAAATACATAATTCAAGCCGAATCGGTACATAAATTTGAAATTCTAACTAATCTAACTACTACTCTAGTTATTAACAACAAAAAAAAGAGAAAGAATATCAAGTAGTTTGGGTTAAGAGAAAAATTTTTTTTTTAATTTTTATAATTCTTCTCTTAATTCTTTATACTTAGCATGTTTTAAATTGTAAAAAAAAAAATAATAAAAATCAATTGGTATAAGGTCCCAACATAAAAAATGAAAATTTTCTCTATTAAAAATTCATTCGAAAAAATTTTTGTTGTTGTTGTTGTTGCTAGTTTTAATTTATCCTTGGGTAAAATTTCTAAGATAGTGATCAAAAATCTTTGACAAAATTTAAAATGACCTTATGATAAATTTTATTAATCGGTTACACTTGAATGCACTTGAACTTACCTTAAACTCTTGTTTTTTTATCTATTTAAATTTAGATCTATTTTTATTTATTTTTTTTTATTTTTGAACAAAAATATTTCCTTGATTTAAAAAAAAAAACATGTCTGATCCGTCTCAAAAAGAAGAAGCGTCTTCTCAAAAATCTCAACCCTCTGTTGAAGAACTAAGACGTTTGCTTAATTCCAGAGTTGCTTTGAATCGTAATGCTCCGAAAACCGACGATGAACTTAAGAAAAAGGATGAATGGAAATTTTGGGAGACCCAACCTGTACCAAAATTAGGAACAGTTATTCCAGCTGGAACAAACGAACCAATTCAGGCTGATAAAACTATCGATGAGATAAAAAAAGAGCCTTTCTCTTTGCCTGATGGATTCAAATGGGACGATATTGATCTGAACAATGAATCTGAGTTAATGGAACTTTATAATCTTTTAAACGAAAATTATGTCGAAGATGACGACAATATGTTTCGTTTCGACTATAGTCCAGAATTTTTAAGATGGGCCTTACAACCAAAAGGTTGGCTCAAACAATGGCACACGGGAGTACGTGTTATAAAGAGTGGTAAACTTGTCGGATTTATTGGTGCCGTACCAGCTAATGTCAAAGTCTATGATAAGACAGTGAAAATGGTCGAAATAAATTATTTATGTGTTCATAAAAAATTAAGAGATAAACGAGTAGCGCCAGTTTTAATTAAAGAAATAACTAGACGAGTTAATTTACAGGGTATTTTTCAAGCTTGTTATACAGCTGGTGTTATTTTGCCATCGCCAGTTGCCAAATGTAGATATTGGCATAGATCTTTAAATCCAAAGAAATTAATTGAAATTCAATTTTCTTATTTGCAAAGAAATATGACTATGCAACGAACAATTAAATTGTATCGTTTACCTGATAAGCCAAAGACAGCTGGTTTTAGAAAAATGACTGAGGCCGATTGTCCTCAAGCTTTTAAACTTTTATATGATGTAAGAAAAAAAATTAAAAAAAAAATTTTTTTTTTTTAAATAATTTTTTTTTGAATTTTTAAGTATTTGCAAAAATTTGATTTGGCACCAGTTTATGACGAAGAAGAGTTTAAACATTGGTTTTTGCCTAGAGATAATGTTGTTGATTCGTTTGTAGTCGAGGAAAATGGAGTTGTTACCGATTTTGGTAGTTTCTATCATTTGCCATCGACTATTATGCATCATCCTCAATACAAGAATTTAAAAGCAGCTTATTCGTTTTATAATGTTGTATCTAAGACTCCTATTAATGACTTTATGAATGATGTTCTCATTGCGGCTAGAAATGTAAAAATTAAAAAAAAATATTTAAAGTATTAAAAGTTAAATTTTTTGTTTTTAAGCTTGAAATGGATGTATTCAATGCTTTGGACTTAATGGATAATAGTCAATTTTTAGAGAATTTAAAGTTTGGTATTGGCGATGGTAATTTGCAGTATTATGTGTATAATTGGAAGTGTCCAAATATACAAACAAATAAAGTTGGCTTGGTTTTACAATGAAAAAATAAAAAATTCCCAAAACCAAATAAGAAACATTCTATGACAATTAATTTTTGAATTTCGGTGTCAATCTTTTTCTTTTCTTTTTTCTTTTTATTGTTTGTTGTAATTCCTATACTCAACACAAAAGCAAACCAAAAAAAATTTTTTTTTATTTTTATTTCGGCAATTTAATTAAAAAAAATCTAGTTTTTACCACAATAAAAATCTAATGATTAAGAAAAAAATTTATTACTCTTTTATTGTTAAATTCCAGTACGGTACGTTTCAGAACAAATTCAACGAAAATCTTGAATAATGTTGGGGCATTGTATAAGCGGAACACAACTTTGGAATTCTATATTTCCTCAAATACAAGTTCACTAAAATTAAAGCGAGAGGCTTTTATTTGAGTTTTTTTCAGTTCAAAAAAATTTCTCGATTAATACGAAACTCAAAATACGTTCCATACTAGAAAATTATAAGAAATAACGTCTTGATATAACGAATTTCGATATAACGAAAGGGTGTTTTTCGGAACCGACCCTTTCGTTATACCTAGGCTCGAATGTACAAGATTGTTTTATTTTTAACTCTCAAAACTTTATAATAAATAAAATTAACAACAAGATTAATTTTTACTTTCTGTAAATGTTTCAAATAAAAGTGTTAAATTTTTTTTTAAGAACTTTTACACATCAATGATATACAGTGGTTCCCGAAAGTTTAAAACACTTGTCATTCTTTGGATTATTTAATTAAAATGAAAAGAAATTTGCGGAATAATAATGTTATTAGACTCCGAAAAATTTTTTTATTCTATCTTAGACTATATTTGATAATTTCACTAGTCAGTCTAATCCTTGGAAATCTAAGACAACCAAAATACCGCAGTGTCGCGCTTCAGACCTCATAATTGGATATTCGCTTGTCGGTTGAATAACATGAGATCTTACAATCTGATCAGGTGAACTTTCTTAATGTTCACGACTAGCAATCCATTCACGCAATGTTTTTCATTTTGGCGATTTTTCTAATACTTTTGTATGAATCATAAGCTCGGACCGCTCTTAGCTTAAAAGCAACTTTATAAACGTTTCTATTTACCATTTAATACAACTTGAAATGAAATTCTATTTGATTATTTTTTTTATTCTTTATATTGTCAAAAGTTACAAAGGACTACTAAATTTTAGAAAATTTAAAAAAGCTTAAATTAATAATTTTAGACTTTGTGAAAAACTAAATTTTCATTTATTAGACCATGATTTTTTATCATATTAGATTTTTGAATATTTTCGAATGTAACCATACGGGGTTATATTTGATGAGATTGGATAACCCTATGTGTCTGAAATGCGGCAATACGGTATACCCTAAAATTTATATTTTTTTGCAGTGTTTAAACAATTGGGATTAAAATTTTTTATTAAAGAAAGATAAAAATTTTCAGTTAACAAAAATGTAATTTTTGACTAGTACACCTTCTTTGGAAATCTCATTCCAAAAAAGGAAAAGGTTCAGGTAAGATTATCGTCCTAGATCTTGAGGGTCTAAGAAATTAGCTCGTTTCTTAACTTATCGACAATAATCTATTATATTTTAACGGATAATTTTAAAATAATCGCACAAACATTTACTCATAACAAATAGAAAAAATTAAAAAAAAAATTTTATTACTAATTTATATCTAATTTAGTTGAACAAATTAATCATCTTATAGTTGACTCCTTTACATTAAAACAATATGAAATTTACATTAAATAATTTTATTTTGTTATGATTTATGATCAAAATGTTAACCAAAAAACGATAAAAATATCCCAAGTTTTCTTAAACCTAAGATAATTTCTTTTTTCCATAAAATACCATAAACTCATACCTATAATGGAAAGTGAATAGAAAACCAAATAGTCTCCATTCGAGTTATAGGCATGAGTTAACAGTAATTGGATAAAAAATAATTTTTAAAGGGTTCAAAGTTATTATTATTTAAGGGATTGTTTTTTTAACATATCAACAAAAATTCAACAACACACCATAAAGTTTGTAAAACATTCTTTATTTTAATTTAAATATGATTTCTAAAGGGAAATTGGTGTGATCTTAAAATTTTTTTTTTAAATGTTCTTCTAAATTATCAAACTGAACCATAAATAATATATAAGGCTGTGAAACTTTGAAATTACGAATTTATTAGTTGATGTTAGGCTCAAATGTTTTTTAATGGGAAATATGAAATCTAATAATTGTTACAATTAAACGTCGCAAAGCTCCTGTTTCAAAGTGCCTTTTTAAATTTTGATGTAGTTTACCTATTACATTAACAGTATAAAGCTGAAATAAGTTAACGAAAACACGAACAAAAACAAACATTTCTCGAACAAAAACATAGCATTGTTCGAACAGAAACAAACAGTGTTCAAAGGGAAAAAGGTAAAAAATGGTGAAGAAAAGAAATCTTTCAAAAATTAGAATTTAATTTTAGAATTTTCTTAGAAAAATTGAAAAAGGTCAAAAATGTTGTTCTTTAAGTAAAAAATGCATTAAAGAGTAAGATTTTAATTAAATTTGATTGAAATTTTTCAAATTAAATTCTTATTACCTTTTCTTTTCACTTTTTTCCTTAAAAACAACAGAAATTTTCCTTTATTAATTCTCCAAAATTATGACGAATTTTTTCCGGATTATATTAAAAATCCCTCTTCTCCTCTCTCCACCGTTTTTTACCTTTTTCTCCAAAATTTTCTAAAAATTTTCGTTTTTTCTTTGAAATTCTCCGAAAATTTAGCGATTTTTTTCCTTAATATTTATTTCAAAGAAAATATTTTTTTAACTAAAATGCAGGGAAAAACAGTAAAATTTTTTTTTGGTCTTTTCGAATTCTCGTGAATTCACCGAAATTCACGAGAATTCTGGTAAAAACATAGTGACAAATCAGTACTGTAAATGCTTTTACTTTAACTCATCTTTAAAAACTTACACTAGGTTTTGGTAACTTTTTCTTCTACCTTCTGCAATTAAAATCAACTCGTTCTTTTTTTTTAACCTTTTATTAGACTTTTTTTCAAAATCTAACAATAAAGGTTTAAATAAAGCTTTAAAACAAAATTAATTTACAATGCTTAACTAAATGAATGGATTAATTTTGCGTCTCCCAAACTATTTCCTTAAATCCACGTTTGATAGAAAAAAGAAAAAGACTTAAATTAACTCACTTAAATCCCTTCAAAGAGTATCCCTTTGAAAATGATTTAATAACTAGTAATTTACATAAGAACTTAGTAAAAAAAAAATGTTTTTTGGTTAACCCAATTTGTTGACATGATTTTAAATATTAAATTTAGATATTATTCTTTTCTATCTTTTTTTTTTTTCTAAAATAATAATTTTTAAATCTTAAAACAAATAAAAAAAATTACTTAAAATTTATCTTTTTATTTTTGAAAAAAAAAAATTATTTTTTTTAATAACATTATTTTTTTTTGACAAAATTAAAAAGATAAATTTTTGTTTTTAAATTGAGAATGATTTAAAATTAAATGAAAGAGAAAAAAAAATGAAATTTAATTACGAACACCTAAACGTATTCAAATCGCTTATTGTTCTAGGCTCTTTTATAGTCTACTTTGTCGCCGATGGCGTCTCATTGTCATTCGGTATATTCACTAGAGAATTTATTGAATATTTTAACGAAAATGACCGAGAAGGTCTAGTCTTTCTAACTACTGGTTTATTACAAGCTGTTCCTTTATTTCTATCGCCTTTAGTATGTTACCTAATCGAAAAATTTAATTGTAGACCAATTGCTTTAATTGGATCGACACTCGTCACTCTTAGTTTTATTTTAACCCGTTATGTCGTCAAAAATCTCCTAAGTCTTAATTTAATTGTCGGTATAATGCTAAGTTGCGGCTTAGCCATGATGTACATACCAGCTTATTTAATAATCTCGTATCATTTTGACAAAAAACGAGCTCTAGCAACCGGAATTGCAGTATCGGGTTCAGGTTTAGGTCTATTTATTTTATCGCCAATTTCTGAATATTTAATTTATGAATTTGGATGGATGGATGCATGTTTTTTATTCGGGGCTATAAGTTCCCACACTTTTATTTCAGCTTGTTTATTTCGTCCAGTCGAAGCGAGTAAATACGAACAAGAAAAAAATAAAACCCCAACAGAAAAAAAGACACTTATAGAAGAGATAAAAATAATCTGTTCGAATAAACAATTTTTACTCGTTAATTTTTCTTATTTTATTTTGTCATTTGTTATCATAGCACCATATAATTTTTTACCAAGTCATATAAAATTGAAAAAATTCGACGATCCAAATTCAATATCGATTGCCATGATTGGTTTGTCGACTTTAATTGGACAAATAGTCATAGGTTTTGTAGCCGATTATTGTAAATCGTTTACTTGGTTAGTCTATTCGGTGTGTATAATATTATCTGGTGTAATAACTCTTGTCTTACCGTTCTTAAATAATATCAATTATGTTTTTGTTTACTCGTTTTTGTTCGGTTTTTTGACGAGTGTTAATTATGTTTTACAATCTGGTTTGGTGATTGAATCACTGGGTATAGCAAATTTGACATTAGCATTTGGTTTTTTGCAATTTAGTCAAGGATTTTCGATACTTATGGGCTCGCCAATGTTGGGTAGACTTAAAGATTTGACTGGAGATTACGATAAAAGCTTTTATGTTAGTGGATTTTTAATGTTATTTTCTGGTGTTGCTTTGTGCTTATGGCCTTTGCTTAAAGGCAAAAAGACTAAAAAAAGTCAAAGCTTTTTTGGATAATTAATTTATTTTTTGTTAATTTCTCAATTAAAAATTTTAATAAATAAAATTTTTTAAGCCTTTTTTATTATCAATTTCGTGAATATTTCTTTAAATATCTTAATGATTAATTTTAACTCAAGATATTATGCGACAAGTAAAGAATTAAGGCGAATAAGTATGGTACGATAATAAGCGGCTAGCTTGGGTTAACTGAAGTTTGAGATCAATTCGCTCAATTCAAAATATCAAGACAAAATTATTCCAACATAAAATTTATTGAGTACATGAATTTGAAAAAAATTTAATTTTAAAACGGACCCCTGAAAAAACAACACCCACCAATTTTCTTAAGAACAACACCTGGGTGTTTTTCATTGATCTTAATAATTTTATCAAAAGCTAACTTTCATATAAGGTAGAGGAGGTCTAGAGCTACAAAACGATATATTTGTTTCAAACCTTGGAAGTCTTTTTGATGTAGTTTTTTAATATTTTGTAAAACTCAAAAAAGTCACCCCCCACAACACCTCCATATTTTCACCTAGACACCCACATAGAAAACCACATTTTCTGATTGATCTCGACGAGTTCTCTTCAAAAATCATATTTGTTTTTTCATAGCATTTACGGTTTTTGAGAAAAAAATACAGATATTACATACAGTACAAAGCAGAAATAAGTTAACGAAAGCACGAACAGAAACAGAACACTGCTCGAACATTGTTTGAAAATGTTCAAACATGTCGTTAACTTATTTTAGCTTTGTACTGTACTTTTCTAAATTTCAGAAACTTTGAAAAAAATAAAAGCAATCTTACTATAAAAAATTTTATTAATTTTATTGGGCGCAACCATTCGCCACCAAATGAGACTGATTAGAGATAATCAGGCTTGCGAGTCGTGGTGACTTAAAATAAGGGTTCCGAAAGGGGCATTGTAGCAAGTGTAGCGACCGGCTCTGTTAAAAGGAGTTTGCTACTAAGCGCTCGGTCGTGAGGAGAAAAAAAAAAAAAGCAATCATACTATAAAAAATTTTATTAAAAGGAAATTTAAAAAAAATCAAATTAAAATTACAAATAATTTAAGAAAATATATGGTAAATAAGTCTGCTTAATTTTATTAATTTATCCTTTCTTAATAGCTGTTCTTTTGCTATTTAAAATCTTATTCAAGCTTAATAATTGTAAAGTATATTTTCAAAAATAAAAAAAAAAAACTAATAGTAAGGTATTTAGTTTGGATTGTTCATCAACATTATTTTGAGAACTCTGTTACAATCTTTATTGACGCCCATTCTGCAATTTTTGATCAAATTTTCTGCGTATTTTTCATAAGCCATTTCTTGTTTTTCTTGACTTGCTGTCTCGATATCGCCATCTATAATAGCTGAGCTTAATGGATCTTCTGTAAGTGATCGCTTTCCGTAACAAGATACTGGATTACCTTGACACCTTAAAATTATACCTCTCTTTATCGATTTCTTTTATTGATTAAAAAAAATAATGTGATTATTATTTTGAAAAAATTAAATTAAATTTTGAAAATAAATTTTACTAAAAAATCTGAATTGCTTTCGTATGATTGTACCATGGCAAATAAAGCAACTACAACAAATGCTAAATAAACGATTTTAATATTTGAAGAAACCATTTTTAAATTTTTTTGTTTAGAATTAAAAAACTCGAGTTTTTTTTTTTCTAAAGCAAATTTATATATTCTAGATTAAAAGGTGATATTTTGAAAAAAATTAAAACTTTTATTGATAATGAAAAATAAAAGGATATTTTTTGTTAAAGCTAAAATTTCTAGTGTAAAAAAAACTGAAATTTAATCCATTGTGAAAATAAAGTTTTTGTTAATTTTGTCGTTTTCCAGCAATAGGGCTTTTTTACGACATTTTAAAATAAAGGAAATTGACAAAAGGCAAAATTAAATTTTTTTTTCTTTTGAACAATAAATGATTTTTAAATGTCTTTAAAAAACTTTTCTCATTAATTTAAAAAGAGAATATTAATCCTGATGAAATATTAAATGATTTTAAGGAAATTGAATAAATTGGGTCCTTTTTGTTTGTAACGAGAACTCCTACATTTTAAGAAATAGAACTCTCATTTTCTAAAATTAAAGCTTTGTTATATTTATTTCATACTCATTAATTATTTTTTTGAACGTTTTTTCCCTTTTTTTTGTGGCAAAAACTTAAAACCTATTTACTTTGAACAAATTTGATAAGTTTTTGAGATTTTCTTGAAACTGCTTTTACCAATTGCCTGGTGTTATTAAAACACGGACCTTCATTTTTTTTGTTGTTGAAAAACTCGAGGTTATCCCAGCGAGGTTGAAAACAACTTTTCTCAAATCCAACCTTTACTCGCTCAAAATATTACGAGCTTTTACGCAAAATTATTTTCAAAACTTTTGGATACTTAGTTCGTCCTGGATAATCATCCAAAAATTTTAAAAAAAATTAAGGATTACGGACCCAAATTTTTCAACTTGAAATTAACAAAATTAACATATCTTCTAGTGCATTATCTAAGCTTTGACGAACTGAGTCCCAGGTCAATTGCTTAAAAGGAAAATATCTTTTGAAAACTACATCTGAAACATTTTATTTTATCTCAGAATTTAACTAGCTACCTGATAAAAATATTGAAAAAGTAATAAATTTTCAAATTGGATTTAAATCCTGATTGCCTTGTTTAACGAATTCTTAAAATCTTTTTTTAAAAGCTCTAGACCACAGCTTAAGCAATAAATTACAATAGCGCATTTTTTTGAATAAAATTAATTTTATTATTTTCAATGCCTCTAAAGAAGTCAGAATTTGGTGAATTGATTTTATTTTAATACATTTTTAAAATAAGTTTCGAAACAAATCTTTCACTGATCTTATGGAAATGGAAAACTAAAATTTGGTGGTCATAATTTTTCGTTTCAGTTCAAAAAATTCGCCTTATCGAAGTTCGGATTAACGAGAGTTGACTGTATTGGTTTCCGATTTTATGAACTCTCTATTTGTGAACTAAATTATTACTTATAACCGAGGTTTATAAAAAATCGAAAATATTTTAGTCCAATTTTAAAAAATTTCTTTCTTTCAGGCCATCGAGAGATAAGAAATTTTTTTTAGAAAATAAAAAATTTTCTAATCTTTTTAATACTTAATCCAATCCAGTATTTTATTTCAGAAACCTGTACATTATTTATTTATAAATTAAATGACTTAACTCTTATTTTTTTTTCCAAATATAATTCGCAACCGATATTTTTGTCTAATATTTCAAAACAACTCTTAAAATCTAGCAAAATATAGGAATTTTGCTCTTTGGCTTAACAAAATTGAAGTAAAAACAGTGGGAGGAAATAGTCTTTTCTTTTAAACATGAGAAATCGAATTTTTCCTTTTTTTCTTTTGGATTTCAAATAAAAACCGATTGACATCAATCTATTTAAAAACTTTAATTTCATGTTATCATGAAAATTGAATTTTTCAAATATTCATAATCAACCTGAAATAGAAAGCTTTAATTTGATTCAGCACGGGCTTAATAAAAATAATAATTTAAGGTTCTTTTTTTAATTGATAGCACCTTACGACCTCAAATGTAAAGTGTCATATTCTTTAAACCACTCAAAGCTCCATTAATATTATTTTTCTTATGTTTCTATATTTGTAAGAATAGATAGCATTAATTGTTCAGGTTTAAATTGGTGACAAATGAACCAATTTCTCATCAAAACAAGTTTACTATGAAAAGCTATTTTATTAACCCCAAGCAATCAAAAATTTAATTTAATATTCTGCTAAAAAAAACATAATTTTTTTTAGCTGAACTTAAGAAAAAAGAATAAATCTACCTACAAGTTTTTGATCATTCGATTTCTCAATTCAAAAAAAAAATTTTTAAATACACGTTTTAAATTAATTAAAATAATTTTGCTTTGAATGAATCGAACAAATTCTTCTTAAGTTCAGTTCTTTACCGAAATATATTAAATGAAAAAATCAATTAAATTCTTAAGCATTGTAAAACGATGAGACCTTAAGAAAGTATATTAAATCTACATTAAACGTAATCGCCAGCTTCATTATTAGATAAAAGGGAAAGGTCCAGTAAAAAAGTCTAATTTCAGGGAAACTCATACAAAAAGCACTTGTCAAAATTATTAGCTCAAAAATACCCTTTTAAATAAACTTTAAGACATCTAGAAAAAACACATATTAGTGTGGTCTAGTAGCCTCCAAACACCCTCTATCTAAAAGTTTTTTAAAAAATAGTCCCATAGTCTAATCAAAATTGTGTAAGAAAAATTTTTTTTGTTTGACTTTCACCCTTACCCTCATTATTTGATCAATTTCATAGCTTTTACATCTAAATAAAATGTCAAATTAGTAAAATTCTTAAGTTTACCGCATTTTTAATGAGAAAAAAATATAAAGAAATTTTGTATTTATCGAAAGATGTTTTATTCTAGTTCGATTTTAATTTTTTTCAGTTTTTTTTTTAGTTAAACTCAATGCAGTAAAATCCGAAAGCTTCCAATTTAAATTTGTGGATTCATGTCGTTGGCTTTTCCATAGTAGCACTTACATTAATGTTCCGATTTTTGTGTTTTGCGAAAACTTTGGTAATTTTTTTTGTAAAAACATTTACGTGATTTTTAACTTGACGTGAAATCAAAAAGGTCAATAAAATTTTTAAATTTACAACTTATCTTATGATTCCTTAAAATACAAATCAAAAAATAAATTTGCCATTTTTTAACTTTTTTTACGAAATTTTACCTAGAAAAATAAATTAATTTTGGCAAAAAACTTGTAAAATAAAGTAATTTTTTGTAAAATACAAAAACTGGAACATTACTGTAAGTGCTACTATGGAAAAGCTAACGACATGAATCCAAAAATTTAAGATTAAAGTTGTTAGTTCAAAGCTTAAGCTTAAAACTAATTTCAAAACATTTCAAAACTACGTATAAATTAAAAAAAAAAAACATTACAAACTAAAATCGGAAATTTAAACTAAA
>NTPY01001007.1:931401-947928 GCA_002922825.1 Brachionus calyciflorus
CAAGAAGAATTAACAATTTTTAAAAAATTAAAAAGTTAAGACCATTATTTTTTTGTCATCTGTAATAAACAATTCTTAACTTCAAATACATATAAAAAGCTTTAACTTAATTTTTTGCCATTTTTAGTAAGTTCAAACTTTATTTTTTTTTTTAAATCTAAACACGACAAAGCTTCTCATATGTTTAAACTTAGTAATAAGCAGAGACGACCAAAAAATGCATTTGCATTTTTTCGCATTTTTTGCATTTTTTTTTCTAAATTTTGAATTTTAATATTTTAACCTTAAATTTGATTTAGACTTTTTATATTAAAACAGATTAAGAAAGAAAAATTGAAAGTGTTTTTTTCTCATTCTTTAGTGTATTTTTTTCATTTATGGTATATTTTTCTCATTTAAAGTTCTCCATGATGAAACAACGATTGATGATGACATTATACCTTACCGTAAAACCTTGCTTATAAGCGACTAAAAATAGCCTCTTTGAAAGGAAAAATCGTACTCTAAACAAATTAATTTAATTTATTATTATGACATTCATGGTAGAGTTTAGTGTTCTTCTGAAAAAAAGAATTCTTCTGAAAAAAAGGGGTTTGGGTGCACTTATAAACAAGGTTTTACGGCAGATTAAGAAAATTAAAAATTTATTTTTATTAAGAAATAGTTTTTTTTTATCTTATAAAACATTAAATTTTTATAAATGTGACCAGCACTGGTCACATTTATTTGATTAAGGAAATAGGTGACCAATATATGGTCACATAAAAGGAACATTGGTCACAAAATGAATAACAATGGTCACCAAATTAAAAACAATGGTCACTAAATGATTAAAAACTTAATAATTTTTAAATGTCTAACAATCAAAAGTAAAAATTATAAACCTCTCTTGTGTAAATGATTAAAAAATAAAACAAAATGAAACAGCATATTTGAAAGTTTTTCAGTAAAATTTAGCTTTAATACGAAAAAAATAATGTCTGAAGATTTTAAGAATGGTCACATAATTATTAACACTGGTCACATAATTAATAAATTTGGTCACTTAATTATGTGATTGGTCACATATTTAAATTTAAATTCAAACTTATTAAAATATTGGTCACCAATTTTCTTGGTCACATTTATGTGACCAGTGCTGGTCACCAAATGAGCAAAGTAATACTGGTCACGTGGTAGTCCCAATTATTTAATTTCATAATTTCAGTATGGTTTTCTTCCGAATAAATCATATTCAAACTTTATTGTCAATTCAGAATGGACCAATTTTCGCAGTGCTGTACGCTAGTTTTGTAAGGTTCAGTTTTGGGTCCCTTTTTATTTTTTGTGTGTATAAATGATATGCTGGAGAAAGTTTCAAAGAGTAATTATTACCTTTTTTTTTTAGCCAAGCACTTTTAAGCCTTTTTTGGAGAAACTGAATTTGTATCTAATGAATTTGAACTTAATTCATCAGAAAATTCAACTAAATTTAGACAAACAGTCATTTATTTGTTTTGGCAACAGTGATAATTTTGCTGTAATGTGGTAACATTTGATGACTCTGAACAATTAGTCTAGTGTTCCGCGATTAAATCAATTATAATTAAGGGTATCTAAACTTTTATCAGCTTTTTTATCAATTTTGTTTCAATTTTTAATTTACAAACCGATATTGATAAGGTTTGTAAATGTTCAATTGATTAGTAAACATATTTAAATATTAGGATACAACAATCCAAAGTTTGATTACAAGATTCAGACACAATCAATAATAAAATCAAGTTGGGGAAGAGATTTAGCGATTTATATTCACAATGATTTGAAATGGGACATGCAGGTTATAAATGCAACATCTAAGGCTAACCGTATATTAAGGTGCATTTGAAAATATTTTAAAGTACAAAGCTAAAATAAGTTAACGGCGTGTTCGAACATTTTCAAACATGTTTTACAACAATCTTCGCATGGTTTCTGTTCGTGTTTTCGTTAATTTATTTGAATTTTGTACTGTAAGTATCCAAATCACGAGGTAATAAAGCTTCTATTTTTTGATATTAATTTGATATTAGTTCTTGGTGTCCATTTTTTTTCAAATATAAAAGAAATGGAGAAATACAACACAAATCAAGTAAATTAATCCTCAAGTTACGAAACATGAATTATAATTTATGGAATCAGCTGTCGAAAGTAGTTATAGAAGCCAAGAATATAAAAAGTTTCAAAACATAGCAAGGTGTTTATTGAATAATATTGAAGCGAATGTTATAGTCTATATGACTCTACTTGGGATTGTCACAGGTTGTAGTTAAACTACTCTTTCTTACGAAAATTTAAGCATATAGTTACCAAATCTTCGAAACAAAAAATTTCTTGTTTTAAAATGCTAGTTAATATATTTAAATAAAATTACATGAATATAGCGATTAAAACTAGATATTTTAAGCTTTTAAAAATTTATAAACTCATCAAAAAGTATTGAATTTATGCTAAATCTATAATGAGCCATAATCTAAGGATTTTTCAATTCTCTATGAAATTATTATTGAGCTAGCTTATCTTTTTTAAATTAAAATTTGCAAAGATAAATTATTTTAGATATTTATTTATTAACAATCAAAAGAAACAAAACGAACATGGTTTGAAGCGACAGAATAAAAAAAATTGCCTGTAAAATTTTCTGAAGCATTTTAAATTGTTAAAAAAAAATTTAAAATACCAAAATCTCAAAATCAAATCAAAAAAATTAAAGCGATTATTAGGCTAGAAAATTTTTCGAAATTTTTTTGAATTGAAAATCACGACGCGACAAAATTTAAAATCAGTTTCAATTTGTTGAAAGATATAATAATCTTTATTTAGAGAGCTAATAAATAAAATTTCGCCTTTTTAATGATTAGATAAAACTTTTGTTTTTTTAAACACTAAATGTAATAAAATTTAAGATTAGTTAAACATTTTACATTTTTTTATTTTTTTTAAATTTAGAAATCTAGTTAGTTCTAAACTTTTGATAATTTAAGCAAAATTAAACTTTAAAATTGTTAATTCAAAGTGATAAAATGCTTTTCAAATCAATTTATTTTCAAGTCATTTTTTTTAAATTTACCTTAATGGTTGTGATTATTTTTGTTTTATAAATTCCGTTTGATTAAGTTAAAATATTCAAAAAGTGAACTCATTAATATTCATGTTCAGATTCGAGTAGATACCTGTATTTACTGTGAGGAAGTTTGTTATTTTAATTTTTTAAGTTCATTAATTTTAGTCGATAATAAAAGAATTTTTTATAAAAATTCAAATTTTCTTATATTTTGATTTAAAAAAATATTTTTAAAAGTATTCGATATTTAAACAAGATTTTAAAAGCAAAAATTTAAACTCTAATCGTGAAAACACTTTTAATTCAGCATTCAAAATTAGATAAATTGAATTAGATAAATTAGATAAATTGATTCTTAGAATTGAGTCTTTTTGTTCGGAAAAATACAAAAATATTCAAAATTTGCCAAATGGACTAAAACCAGAAATTTTTAAAAGATAACTAAAAATTCCTTTCTAATATTTTCCTCTTTAAAATAGCTCATAAATCTTAAAAACTAAATCTCTTGGTCAAAGTCTTAAGAAGTATTTGCCTCTATCAAGTTGGGATAAACAATTCAATCAAATAGATTTCTAATTTAGTCTAAAAATTGTTTTTTGAAACTAAGACAATTTAAAATTTTTTAAGTAGAATCAAAAAAGTTTTCAAGAAAAATATACCTATTTGAATTTTTTTTTCTGAATTCTAACTATTCTACGTTCTAATTTAATTAATCGGAAATTAAAAAATCTTACTTACGAAATCTTTTTTAAGGAAATTTTTTTTAAGGTTAAGAATCTTACTAAGATCTTGGAAAATTAAAACATCATATAACATACTGGACAAATAAAAGTTATTTTTAGTAATTAGGTATAGATACTATCCCATGAGGTTAATCCTAAACAAATCTTAATTAGGATCCATGTAAGATTCCTACCAGGAAACTTGGTCTTTTCTATATCAAGGATGTTATACGATCTTAATCGAGTATGTTATAGGATCTTTTGATCTTTCCAAGATCTTATTAAGATTCTTAACCTTGAAAAAAAAAAATTGCCTTCAGAAAGATTTCGTAAGTAAGATTTTTTAATTTCCCATCAAAGAAATTAAAACAAGATTCTTAATAAATTTTAGAAAAGAATCCTAATTGGATCTTAAGAAATTATCTTGATAAATCTTTGAAACAAAAGGCAAATAAGAATTAAAAATTAATAAAGATTCTTATAAGATCCTAAATAGGAATTAATTCATGGGATTTTATTTAGCAAATTCCTGGTCAAAAAAATAATATTTTTGTATTCCAACTTGGTTAAGTTAGAACGTAGAATAGTTAGAATTCAGAAAAAAAATCACATAGGTGAAAATAATTAATTTTTACTAGTTTCAAGCATATAAAAAAACTCTAAATTTCTGATTTTATTGTCATGCTTCGTAACAAAGTACCACGATTCTATTTTAATTATAAAATGACAATCAAAAATTTTAATCATTTTTGGCAAACCAATTATGATTAGTTAAGAATTGAAATAATTTTTTGTTAAAATTAGAAAAAGCTGCACAGTGACTTTTTTTTTTTTACAATTTTCGCTTTTTAAATTTAATCAAGGGTTATTTCGTTATAATAAAATTTTTTTCAAATGCCTTACAGTCAAGTTAAAAAGAATTTGATTAATTTTAAATAAAAAAAGAAAAAGTTCTCGTAATCTAGTTTATTCTGGAAACTTGTTTATTTGATAGGATTTTAAAATTTCCACAATCATTTACTTCAATAAAATGTAAATTCGTCTATTCAAAATTTTCGATTTTTTAATAAGAATTTTTAAAACTAATCGAATCGAAAAAACAGGCATTTAGTCTTCTAAATAGAGAAAAAAATCTTAATTACTTATTTTTTCAAAATCTTTGCCACCGAAATTAATCGATAGTAGTGCCGGTATAAAATCGAAAATTTTCAAAATTGTACAGCCCCCATTTTTTAAAAGCCGAAAGGTCTATGAATTTTTTTAAGTAATAAAATCAAATGGGTACAAATCGGAAACCCTAGTTTTGTACCATGGTATATTTATCGTGTGTTTAGTGGACATCAATTTAAATCCATATTATTGTTAAAATAGAATAAATTCAGTATTCGAATAAAAGAAAATTTAAAATATTCGTTAAAGGGATTACTTCTATTCTTTGTCTAGTAAAATTAAAAGCCATGTAAAGGCTCTATAAAAGTCCGTATGATTGCAGAAATTTTAATTTTTCGGTAACAAAAGCCGCATCCAGAAACTTGTATCATTTTAAAATTATTATTTAACATTTCATTCTAGAAAAGTCTTATTCAAAAGTTAATTTTAAGAAAATTTTGAATCAAAAAAACTATTCTCTCAGGTACCTTTTGTTTATATTAATTGAATTTAAATATTGAATGAAAATATTTTTGCCATCTTTTTTTTCTTTTAATTTGAATTCTGGTTTTGTATGTAAATAATGTAAACAATATCAAAATTGTTATTTTTTTCCAATTAATTTATGGTTAAGTAGTTTCAAAGTATTTTTACTTTTAAAGGCTTTTAGTTTGGGAAAAAATTTAGAATTCGACAGACAAATGCTTATAATTTCGTGAAAAAAGGTTTAAAAAAAAAATTAAAAAGTTTAATTTTTATATTTTTTATTTTAAAATTTTTCGTTTAAAATTATAAATTCTGTCGTCTACAGTTTTTCTTCTTATTATCGTTATTGGGTCTAAGATTTTGTTAATATGAAGAAAAAAACTCGATAATCTAATGAGTTCTAAGATTCTTTTGTATGCTTTTGTATTCTTTTGTAGGTTACCTTCTCAAAGATATTTCTAAATTTCATTATCTTGCGCCTTTACTGAGAGTTTGATTGTTTTTAAGTATTATTTCACTTTTATTTTTATCTTTTTCAAACCTGACAGACTTAATTCTATTGAAAGTACACTTTTAAAAACTCATAAAAAATTAATTATGGAAAAAAAATTTTGATGAGTTTTTGATATTTGAAAAAAATTTAAATAGATTTAAAGAATTTAAGATTTTCAAAAAAAGATAATTAGGTAATTTTTTATGTAGTTGCGTAGCCTTTAGCAATCGAAAATTTGTCCTGGACAATTGTCCATGGACAATTGTCCAGGTAAGTTACAAGACCCAATATTAATTTTTTAATTCACAAAATCGCAATTTAAGAAAGCAATGTAGGCATAAATTTAATCTCTCTCATTGGGCGTAATTTAGATGACTCACGGGTGAATTTCTTTGTTGGAGACTATTAAGATATTCTTGTTTCATTATATAAAATTCATTAAAGTTTGGTGTGGTAGTTCAGCATTAGAACTGTTTTTTAAGAGAGTAAAAACACGGTTAAATTTTTCATCCAAAAAATCTAAATATTGCATGAATCATGAAGAAATCTTAATTACTTGGTTTTATTATTCAGAATGAATAAATTAGCACAAAGGAAGCATTACAAAAAAAACTCCCACACGTCGATAAGATAATACTTTGTGTATTAGATAAATCATTTTTTTAATCAAGATTTTTTACTCAACTGTGCAGATTTCGCAAAGAAAATGAATTTTTCTCTTTACTTTTCATAAAATACTCAAAAAAAAGTCGAGTAATTTGTGTAAATTCTATGTAATATGTGATTACAAATTTTATAACTTGTATATATTGTGTAGGACTTGTTATTTTGACTTTAAGTGAAAATACGAAAAAATAATTTCTTTTTTACTAAGCTAAAATTTGTTTTACAGTAAAGTATTTGCTTGTTAATGAGAAAAAAAAAAGTATTTAAGAGGAACCCAAATCGAAGAAAGTTAAATAAAGCTTTACGTGAAATCATATAATAAATTATAACTTTTATTATCTAATGAATTTTTTTTGTTTGTTGTAAAGAAAAAAATTTTTTTTTTTAAATGTTATGTTAATCAATATGATTTAAAATCAAAAATAAGTTTAGTTGTTTCAAAGTTTGAAATAAAAAACTTATTTTTGTTAAGAATAGTTTGAAGAATTTATTGTTGATTGAGAGAAAACAATTTAAAGCGCCTTGAACCAGGAATATTTTTATCCAAACTTATTTTAATGACATATTTTTAACAATTTTTTTTTCTAAAAAAAAAGGTTGATTTCAAATTTAGAAAATTAAATAAAAAGTTATATCTAGAAGAGAAAAAAAAATAACAAAACAAAATTAGAAACTAAAAGATAACTAGATAGCTTCAAGGTATTCTAAGACTGATTATATCATTCGTTTGGTTTTTTTTTGTTTATTTAATGTTATAGATGATTTAAAGCAGATTTTAGCACTTGAATTTTGAAATTTTATCTAGAATTTTACGGTGTTATCTGTTTTTAAGTTTAGGCATGTTTTGAAATATTTAAAATTCTTAGCAAAATTTCGATTAAATTTCAACGCGTTGATTTTTAATCTTTTTTTCAAATAAAAACTTGAAATATGTGCCTCTTTAAAAAGTGTTTTCTTACTTATTTAAATTAATTTTGTTTAAGTATTGTCAACAAGCAAGCAGAATAATTTTTGAATTAGTTTTATTTTTTTTAACTAGTGACCAAATGAGTTCTATTTTATATTTCGAGATAATTTAGAGAGGTCTCTAAATTATTCCAATAAAACATACGGTAAAACAACTCTTAGTTTTAAAAAAAGTTGTAATTTTAAAAACATTTAAATATTTAAATCTGAAAGATTTAGTATAGAACTTAAATCAAAGATTTGAGAGGTCTCTAATTTCGATCACAAGATTTTGATTATTTTAATATTATCGTATTGGATTTGGACATTTTTAAGTTCTAAATTTTATGGTGCACTAAACATAGATTCAAAAAAATTATAAAATTTATTTTACTCTAGCTTTTTTTCTCTAAATAATATACTTTCCATAATCCGCCATTATTAGTACCGGGTACTTTCTTTTTTCTTTTCGGTTGTGTACCATCTAACAATTCTATTTCTCTATCCCCATTTTTTGATAGGAAACTATGACGGTACAAATCGTAAATTTTTAATATATTTTTTTCACTTTAAGAAAGCTTATTTTCTTCATAAAAATTCAACATTTTAGGAAATTTACTTTGAAAGCGGAATTGACTAGTTAGTTTCACAAATTGAACTAACACCTTTGGTAACGGTATTGCTTACGCCTTTTTTTCGAAGCAAGTGCTGTTTTTATAAAATAGTTTAAAGTTATGTTATGCTTAAGAAAATTCTATAGAAAAAAAGTTGAGTTGTTCAATGGCACAAAATAACACAAGTAATTTAATTCACCGATTTTAAAGTAACTCAATAAAAAAAATGAAGCTTTTTACTAAAAAAACATGTTTTATAAATAATAAATAAATTACAATAAATAATCTAAAAAGTAGATTATTTTATTTATACAAACACAATTTGACAAAATTTTCGTCTTTATACCGGAAAAACTGGGTGTTTATGGTAACTAAATTTCATATTATATATATTAGGAAGTGGAATTTTTAAATCGTCAGGTCATCTAAAATTAAATTATTTCGGTTTTACCGTAATCTCTTGACCAGTACTCTAAGAGCTAAGTCCAAATTTGGCTTAGCTCTATATGGCTTTAATACCATCGAAACCATGCTATAACAATTTTTAATTTTAATTTTAGAATTATACCAGGATTCCGCCTTTATACTAAGAATAAAGCCAAACATTGGTTTTTATTCTATAAAAAAAAATTAAAAAAGTTTCATAATATGGCTTTTTGGTCAATTTTTGGGTTAATTTTTAAGAAAAAGCTGTCTAAATCGCTTTTTTTTATCAATTTTACAATTAGAGTTAATTCCATTGTTTTAATAGAACTAAATTTCAATTTTTTTTTTATTTTTAGTTAACACTAGATTTTTTTAATTTTTTTCTAGAGTAAAAGCGGATTTTTCGATAGAATAAAAACCAATGTTTGGCTTTATTCTTAGTATAAAGGCGGAATCCTGGTATAATTCTAAAATTAAAATTAAAAATTGTTATAGCATGGTTTCGATGGTATTAAAGCCATATAGAGCTAAGCCAAATTTGGACTTAGCTCTTAGAGTACTGGTCAAGAGATTACGGTATCTATTTCATTATCTATAGATCATATTTTTAAATCAATAAATCAATAAAATTTCTTGTAAACTATGTGATCAAAAAAGTTTTTTTTATGACCAGTTGGACTTAATATTTTCATGAGATTTTTCGAACAATATTTATACAGCTTTTCATACAGTTTCCTCTTTTTACTCTTCTAATCTATAATAAACAAAAGATTTAGATTTACCCTTAAATTATTCACTCTTTGGAGAAGCACCAAAAGGAGTCAAATGATTCGTTCCTATTTTTTTTTTATAAAAGAATGATTATCTTTTGCAAAAGATTTTTTATTAAGGAAGTTATGGGTTAGCCATAAGATATAAAATCTTTTGCAAAAGATAATTATAGTTTTTAAATGATTATACAAAGCCTTTTAAAATGATCAGTCGAACCTCGTTAAACTTACCTATTTTGAAAAAACGTTGTCTAAATTGTACATTATTTAAAAGCTCTTTAAAGTACGAACAATAATTGCTTGGGTTTATTATTAAAAATTTTTTAAATTTTTTTAAAAATAAGAACGAGTCATTTTACTCCTTTTGGTGCTTCTAAGTAGAATTGTCTAGTTTTCATGGAAGACTCTCCTTTTAACTTATATCTTCTTTTTAATTAGAAGTTTTGGAAGAGCTAATTCAAATAATACTAATCTAAAATTGTTCGACTAATTTTAAGTTGACTTAACTAACTTAAATTTATCACTTAAAACTAATAATTGAATTTGACAGAAATACAAGATTAAAAATATATATTACCAAAAAAAATATCTTGTTTCGAATTTCTAAGTCTTTAAAAATTTATCAAAAACTTAAAAGCTCTATTTTTCCTGTATAACGAAATTTTCATTCAGAAAGTACTTAAAAGCCATCATTTTTTAAGTTCATGATTGGATCACTCCAAACACTTTCGCCTACATATTTATACACAACTAAAAATTAATACTCTAAAAACTAACTGAAAAAAGCAAATAAAGGGAAGAAATAAAGCTCAAAGTATAAAAAAGGTAAATTGTCTTGATTTACAGCATTTTTTAAAAGCTTATAAAAAAAAAAATTTTTATTTCTTATCTTTTTAGAATAAGAAATTTAAAAATATTTACTTTAAATGTTTTTCCTACACTTTTTAGTAACTTGCCTAAATAAGTTTGAATTATTTTATTGCGATAAATAAAATCGTAATTTAAGTTTTCGTCTCTGTTAGATATCCCATTACAATTAAAATGAATTTTGCGTCAACATTAGTTCTAAGACTAACATTTAATAAGACTTTTTTCGAAGCAAAAAAAATTATCAAAATTTTTTTTATGTGCGTGAGACTTTTAGCTTACGTCTAAATAAAATACCTTCAAGATTAAAAATAAAATTTAAAAGATCTTTTTTTTTTTTTCAAAAACGGGTAGTTAAATGTCAAGAAAGGAAAATCGAGAGTCCTTATATGAAAATTAAATCTTACCAAGTTTACTTTGGTAAGCTCTAATAAAGGATTATTTTGTTTTGATTTAAAATGCTTAATTATTGGGAAAAATACTTTAGCTTGGATATTTCGAATAGTTAAGGATTCAACGAAAAATTACGAAAAAATTTACCTCAAAAACTATCGAGATTGACAAAATGAATTGAGTGTTCAATTAAATTTTTATTTAACCATGCGAATTAATTTAAAAAGAAAATTTAAAAAGAAGTTTTTTTTCAATGAATTTTTAAGCTTTAATTTTTTCTTAAAAAAGCGCACATTATTTTATGCTTCAAAATTTTTGGTTTAAGAAAAAGAGAGATTAATCGATTTTAAGCATGCTTCAATTCAAAAATTTATCTTTAAAAGTAAACCGAGCAATTATTTTATATTGTCCTTAATCTTAGGTTTTATCCACGTTCTAGTTTAAAAAATTTTCTATTTGTTTTTTATTCATTTATTTTTTAATTTATTGCTTTAATATCAAGATAAAAATTCTGGCATTAATTGATGGTACGAACAATTCTAGAAAGCTTTTAAGCTAAAAATTAAAATTTAGGAAATTTTTGATTTTATTTTTCATAAAAAATTTTCAAACATGTCTTATTGCAGGATTCATATTTCTAATAAGAGCTGTACGAAAGAAAATAAAAAATAATGTAAAAAATCCAGTTAGCGTTATTGATTTTTTTTTCTATTTTCAAAGCGTCTTTATTTATGAATCAAGGCTTTATGTTTAACTTTATTATTTTACTCAGCAGTTGAAAAATACTTTTAGAAAATTTTGAGAATTTCTATTTATTCTACAGGTAAATTTTGTATAGGTAAATGAAATACGAAGCAATTCAAACACCCTTAGCGACTTGAGTTTGGTAAATTTTCTGGTTTCTAAAAATGTTTATTTTCAATTCACTCAAAATATTGTTTTAAAATTTTTTTTCCAAACGAAAATGAGAATTAAATTTGAGGGAGAGAAGGGGAAAAAAATGATCGCACCAAGGATCGAACTTGGGACCTCCTGTGTGTTAGACAGATGTGATAACCACTACACCATGCGATCTTAATTTTAATAGGAATCATTACTTATGAAATACCAAGCAACAAAAAAATTTAAATCTAATGAATGTTAAAATTTTGTTAAAATGCCTCTAAAAAAAAAACATAAACTATTAAATTACATGGAAAAATTAAAATTTTTTTTTCTGTAACTAATAGTCTTTTTTACGATATTTTTTCTTTGCTAAATGTTTGATGATTAAATAGTTTTTACTAAATTTTAAGCTTATAAACATTTAATTATTGATGTTTTTTTTTTTGATTAAATTTGATCTCAAAAATTAAAATATTTAGGTGTCTTTTTTCCAAATTTAAAAAAAATTTTACAGAAATTCTTTTCAAACTAAAAAAAAATTTTAAATTTGAAATCATTTAACAAAATAAGTTAAAAAACATTTAAATACATTTAAAATGATAATTTTTTCATTTAATTTAGAATTCTAAAACGATAGAAAAAGAGTTTTTTCAATTTTAATATCTTTTTTTATCATTAAAGTTGGTTCATATGATGTGGCGCGATGTAATACGAGTTAACAAGATGTATCGAAATTTCGTAGCTTCAACTATCATTTCATTTTAAATAGTTTCCTTACTTCACATTAAATTCACAAATTTAAATTTATTTTTTATTAATTACAGAATATGTCATATTAGATAACAGAACCCTACAATGCGAATTTTTAGGCAACAATATTACGTCCAGCTTCATCAAAGGGACCTTTTTATTTTTAAAATTTATTTCACAATTTAAAATTAAAGTAAAAAAACACTTATAGTGAATTTGATTAGCTACGCTAAGGATACAGTATATTTTAATGCGGCTTAAAAATTTGATTAAAGTTGAGCATATTTTTTTTTTAATAAAAATCAGCGAAAATGAAAAGTATTTGATCAAGATTTGCCAAAATTGGTCGATCGGATAAAAAAATAAATGAAAAATAGTTTGAGAAACGAACATTTAAGTAATTTAAAGAATAAAAATATATAAAGGGAAAAAGATTAATTTTCTTCTTAAATTTTTTTATAAGATTTTGTTGCCTAAATATTTATTATTTTAAATATTTTTTCTACAATAAAGAAACTCTCTGACACTTGATACCCTCTTATAATTGGGTAATTAAAACAATATTTTTCTTTTTTTTTAAACTTGGGTGCTCCTATTACTTGGTATTTTTTCGGCTTAAAAAAAATTAAAATTAATTTAATATGCGAATAAACAAATTATATAATATCATAAATGACAAGATCGACTTAAAAGACTCTCAAAAATTTCAAATTTAAAAACTACTAAAAAAGAGTTCTCGAAAATCGAATGTCTTTTAACCTTTGATTTTCTTCAATCTGTGAAATAGTTTATAGATATTTGGTAATTTAATTTAAAAACTAGAAGCTTAAGATATAAATTCATGATAATAAAATGCAACAATATTATCTTTTTTTTTCAATATCTAATTTTTTTAAGATTTCTTATTTAAAAAAAAAAGTATCTTAAGCTAAGTGATTGGTGATATTTAATTTTTAGCATTTTGAAAATGGCAAAATAGTGATATTTCCAATAAACACAAATGCACTTAAAAATTATCAGCAATATTAAAATTTTTATTCAAATATAACTTTAAACAAATTGTTGAATTTTTATTAAATTTATTTAAAATAAACACCTACAGGTGATTATGAAAATAATTTTTTCTTATTTTGTTAAATTTTTTATTTGTAATTAAGGACTTTAATTTCAAATAAAAAATTTTAAACTATTCCTTCAGTTAGAAACATATTGAACCGTACTAACTTTAAAACAAAAATACCTTAGGAACTAAGCTTGAAATTTTTTTAATGATCAATTGACTTTAAGTAAAGTACTTAATCTTGAGTTAATCAAAAGAATTGATTAGAAACTAATTATTTTTTTCTCCAATTTTAAGACTTCAGTCTCCGAAATTTTAATAGAATACAAATATTTTCACGTCCCGAAGCCATTTTTTTTTATTTTCAAAAGTTAATTCTTTTAAAAAAAAGTAAAAATCAAAATTTTTATTCTTTTTTTAAAATAAATTAAAGGCTTTAGGTTTGTCTAAGAGAAAAATGGTATTTTTATTTTGTAAAAAAGTAAGCGTTCTAAATTATGTTTTTATTTTTATAAAAAATTTTTTTTTCTTATTCTGAATTCAATTGCTTGTCAATTATAAATTATAAGAAACAATTGAGAAAAAAAAAGAACGATTTCAATATCATCAGCCCTAAACATGAGTTTTTAAAAAGGAGTTGATTTTTGATTTTCGAATAGAAAATAAAATGCTAAAAAATTTAAATGTTATGTTTATACAAAAAAAAGTATCTCAAGTTGAGTTTGTTTGTTTGCGACTCAAGTCTGTTTAATTTTATATAACTTGCAACTTCCTACAGAATTAAGATGTAAATATTCCAATTATTTAGCGTTAGCTTTATCAATTTTTGTTCAAATAAAACTTACATTTTTATCTTACATTTTGACTAGTAATTAAATTTTTTAGAAAAAAAAAGATGCTAGCTAATTATTTTTTTTTCAAAACAATCAAAGATTATATAAGATAGGGATCCTAGTACAAGATGTTTTTGTTCAACAACAAAAAAGCTTTGAATAAATGAAAAATTTTTCTTTTTTTTTTTTTAAATCTTGGTAGCTATGTTTATTTTATGTACCTAATTAAAGACTCCCTGTTTTATAAGCATTTTTTCTAATAATCGAATGTCTATTATCATAATTTAGTTACATTTTTAGGCTATAAAATTTCAAAAATAAATAATTTTTTTTAGAATAAATGGTATAACATGTTATCTCAAAAAAAAAATTTGATAATTCATTCTAAAAAAAAATTGGAAACAAATGACACTCACCTTTGATTATTAAGTCAAAGCGTGCTTTTTAAATCTATTAGAAAATGTTAGTTTAAAATCAATATAAGTCTATATGTCTTAAGGGCGTTGTAGCTTTAATATGTCAAAAAACAGAAAAAATTAAAGAAAAATTATTTTAAAAACTTTGATACTTTTGTATGCCTTAAATTGTTTTGAAATAATAAGGTCTAAATCAATCAAAAAAATTGGCATTTCTATTTATTTATTTTATTTAAGAATAAAATCTTCATGGCACCCATTTAATTTCTGGTTTTAAAAATAATTCAAAATCTTTTATTTTTGTGTTTAGATCGTAGATTAGTTTAATGGACTCAGCTTTTTATAAAATAAATAAATATAATAAAACTGAGAATGATAGTCTAAATGTAGTAAAAAATAGTTGTGAAAAAAATTCGTCATTATTTCAATCTGTACATACATATGAAGAAACAGATGATTCATGGAAGCCTAGTGCCTTAGGAATTAAATGTTATAGCGTAAAACATGACGGTTATGTTTTTTTAACGAGAAAAATTCTCGATTTAAGTTCGACCGATGGTAAACGGAAAATAGATGTATGTTACAGTTATGCCAAGGATTATAAAAATGGTCACAAAATTAAACCGAGAGGTTCAAATTTACAAAATTGCTCGTTTTGTGATACAGTTTCACTGGATTTTGATCCAGATTCGACTCTGTTTGACCTCGTAATGGAAGTCCAAATTATAACTTTAGCACCAACAAGAAAACCAATCGAAAATGGATTAAATCGAAATATTGAACAAAAAGGAAACAAAGACAATCCTGAAAGTCCGGTGCCTTTTACTGATACAGGACAAACTTTAGATGAGAGTTCTGATCCTGAAGAAACAAATATAACTTCAGTTTATGATCTAAGAATTTTAGGGAGAAGAGATTCAGAATCAAATTCAGCATTTTTTTCTCCAGATCTTGAACTTTCAAAACGATTATCAGAAGAAGGTAGGGTTTAAATTTTAAAAATAACAAAAACATAGAAAAAAATATTTTTAAAAAAATTTCAAAAAAATTTAGCAAATATTGTTGAATTAAAAAAGCAAAATTAGTTTTTTAAAATTAAAAACCGAAACTATTTCCTAAAATTTTGAAATTTTATAAATATTTTGATGTTTCAAGTTTTTATTAATAAAACACATTTTTAAAATTTAAAGAAACCAAATTATTAGAAGGAGATGGTCAAAAGATTATAATAAAAACAGTAATCAAGTCAGAAAATGAGAATGAAAATGGTTCGAATAATTCAATAAATTACTTAAATAGATTGAGTCCGATAAATGACAAATTAACAAATAAAAGATCAAATTCGACTTCATCATTATTAAGCAACATTTCTGAAAATAGCTCTAAAGGATATTGGAGTCCAAGAAAATTTTTAAGTCCAAATAAACAAAGCTCACCATGTGAAAGTAGAAGCAGTAGCAGAAGATCAATATATACGACAGTAGAATTTTTCCCACCGTGTGAGAATTATGTTGAGATGGTAGACCTAAGTAATGAACACACAAACGATCAAGAAAAATTTTTTAACGATGTTGAAATGATTGATAAAGTTGAAGAACAGATAAGAAAAAAAATTGAAAATAATCGAAACGAAAAAGAAAATGAAAATGATTTTGAGAATATGCTAAAAATGTCTCAAATAAAAAAAAATATCGAAACAAACGATAAAGAATTAAAAATTCTAAAGGAAAGTAACAAATACGATTTTAATCAAGAGATATCAAATAGAATAAACTTGAAAAAAAATGAAATTGGTAAAAAAAATTTAAAAAATACAAGACAAAAATCAGAAGAAAAAGGAGAAATTTTAAAGAAAGATAAAAATATGTTCAAAAGGAAAAAAATTCTAGTTTGTATGGAGAAAGAGAATGTTACAAATTCAGAGTTTGTTTCAGATTCCCAAGAATCTCTTGTAAATACAAATCAAGGTA
>NTPY01000139.1:12244-27919 GCA_002922825.1 Brachionus calyciflorus
TTCATTAATTTTTATAGTAAAATCTTTTTTGAGTAATTGATTGTTCTTAAGTTCTTCTATTTACAAGGTGTTTAAAATTTTGAGTGATATATGAATTTTTAAGTAATTCATATAATCAATCAGATTTAAAATATTTAAACTTTTTGCAGTGTTTAGTTTTAGCTAACATTGAATTTTCTCTACTTCTTGTCCGAAACTCATTTTATGATGACGCACTTATATCTAAAATAAGAGTTTTTTAATGTATTTTATATTAATTATATTTTGATTTTAGACCCCGGGTTTATAATTAAAACTTGACTTAAATTTATTTGAATATTTTTTTATATTTTTTTAATTTTATATTTTAACCCCGGGTTAAATTAAATTATTCGGTTAATTACCCATTGTTATTAAATAAAACTTGGTTTGAAACTCAGTGTTACAGCTCGAAGTCGCGAACGTTTCCAGCCGCACTTTTAATAATAAAATTTAAACATGGGAGAGGTCTATCCGGTTGCATGCACCTTATATGCAACCTCGGGTATAAACCCACGCGTTCTTTAGCAAGGAAATACTGTAAACAAAATTACACAAATTGTTCTTTTGTTTTTTTAGTTTTTCTTGTTTGTTGATTGACTGTCTGGGTATAGACTTAAAATAACAAAATACCTAATTTCTAGTAATTTTAATTTTTTTTTATTAAAGTACTTACCATCTGATGTTATTTTTCTGTTTGTAAAAGCGCTTATTTTGTTAGATAGAATAACTTGAATTTGTCTATTCGAAAATATGTATAAAGCAGAAGGCCAAATAAGAGATGCTTTGGCAAATATGGATGGAATTAAAGACATAATTGGACTTATTTCTATATATTTCGAGAAAAAAGCTGCCATTAAACTTACTACTGAATAAGGTGCCCATGATATCAAAAATCCAACTTTAAAAAACTATTTAGTAAAATTTTTTTATTCTAATTTATATAAAAATAATTACTTATCACTAAAATTATTGTTATTGTTAGTTTACGCTCTTTAATAATTCTTTTTTTTTTTAGAATATTTTTACCAGAATTCTTTAGAAAACCATTTAATCCACGAATCTTAAGGAAAAAATAATTTTATAATTTTTTAATTAATAAATTAAAATTACTTAAATTTAAATTAAAGTTTACTTTGATAATAATTCTAAAATTGGTAAATATTAAAAACAAAAGTGGTACAAAAAAGACAAGCATGAATATAACGGTATTATAGCTTTTTACATTAAGTGAATTTTCATACCATTCGATACTACATGTTGTTAGTGATTTTTCTAACGAGTAATAAGACCAGCCAAATAAAGGAGCTAAACACCACATTAGACTAAATAATTCACAGGAAATAACTAGTATAATTATTAATTTTCGAGTAAATACTCTAAACTTAAATGGATTCATAATTACATAATATCTTTCATAAGATATTGTCGATAATAAAAAAATACTCGAACTGCCTATGAAATACATTAAAAATCCAGAAACTGTACATAAATTCTTTCCGAACATCCAACTTTAATTATAAAAAAACATAAGATGGTAAAAAAAACTTTTTTAAGTCATAAAAATGAGTCTACAAGAGTCTCATTTAAGGTTAAGGAAAAATTTTTTCTGTTAATAACTCTGGAATTCAATTAGAATTTTTTCAAGAGAACCTGTCTTAGTAAAGGAGTTAATTATTAAAAAAAAGTTGATTAAATCAATTAATATTTCATAAATTAATTAGTGATAAGTTTATATTAAAAATTTTTTCGTTAATCAATTTTAAAATTGATCGTTTTTTTTGAAAATTATTAAATAATCACGTTCTACCGAAATAAAAATTTAAAAAATTTAATATAATTTTAAATTTTTTTAAACTGAATCATTTTTAGAAAGCTTTATTCTGATTTAAATTTTTACTCGATTGGTCGTTCATTGTAATTTTAGATAAGCTAGAAAAATTATAGCAAACAATATAATTTCAAATTTAGCTTAATTAGAATTTAGCTTTATGCAAAAATAAGCAAAATAAATTAATTTGCCGTATCCGCTTGCGCAGGAATCCAGAAATAAATCAAAAAAGGCAAAAAAGAAATTATGAAAATGGAAAAGCACACTGGAAAGTTAACAAGAAAAAAATCGTGCTTTTTTGGATATTTTCATGTAAATTTTCCTAAGATGACCAAAAACCATGATATCCCCTAAAAATTAGTTAGGTTTCTTTGAATGACAGAGTGATTTTAAGTGTCAAAAATGGCTCTATGTCAAAATAGCTAGATCAAAAAAGCTAAAAATATATTTAGCTATTTTTTAGTTGTTATTTGTTAAACTAAATTAGCTAAGGTTAAAATAGCTACAGTATCCGCTTGCGCAGTACTCCAGGAATAAATCAAAAAAGTTAATTTTTTTCCATTGCAAAAGTTCCCATCGACACCATGTTAAAAATTGTCTTTTATTTTTTGGGAAAAAATCCGACTTTTTTGATTTTAGCCAATCATAAAACTCAAAACTGAGTTTTTTTCCTGGAATAAATCAAAAAAAAATTTAAAAAACTGGAAATAATCCAAAAAGAATTAAATAATTATACAATTTGGATTTTTTCCATAATTAATCTATCAAATACAGTTTTTTTCCTGGAAAAAAATGTTATTTGAGGATTTTTCTAATTTTTCTAATATTAAAATTAGGAAAAAAATTTTAAAAATAAAAAAAAATTGGTACAAAAATGTTAAAAAAAATTATTGAATAAATGATTTAAGCTAAATTTTTCCAGAAATTAAAATTAAAAACTTTTTAACATTATTGTCCCAAAATTTTTTTCCTAATTTTAATCCTGGAAAAATCCTCAAATAATATTTTTCAATATTTTACTATTGAAACATTTCATTTCAAAATTGTTTGTAAAATTTGAATTGAACACAAAAAAATATAAACCATTTTTAAATTCTCATTTAGTTTCAGTAGTACTTAATTTTTGCTAAGGAATATTCGGTTAACCTAAATTCTATGATAGGATTATCCTGTTTATAATAATAATCAGTTTTCAGTACATTTTTTATGCTTTAAAACTACTTACCGACATGAATAGTTGTTTATAATAATAATTGGAAATTCTGTAATTGAACCAAACAAATTTTGAGTCGTTAAAACAATCAAAATAATATTTATTGGTGAGTGAACAACTTTATTTGTTAAGAATATCCAAAGCAAAAAAGAATTAGTTGATAATGCTATAATAAATAAAATCAATGAGAAGAATGATATTGAATTTAATTTATAGCATTCTATAGGTGATAATTGTCCAAATATTTCAAAATCATAACTCATTATTAGTTTTAAACGAGCAATCTAATTTGTTAAAAATAAAAAAATTTTATTATTTAGAATTTTCATATACTCTAAAAAGTAAATTTCAATTGAACCATATAATTTTAAACACAGATTGTTTAAAAAATAAAGTGTTGTCTCGAAAAGGGTATGTCATTATTACAGAATTAACTTAATTAAAAGTATTGAAATCAATTGCACTGCGTTATTATTTTTGCAGAGTTTTTGATTGATGAGCAAATATTTCTTTTTGTCGTTTTTTTAATTTTTGTTTAGCAACTAATAACATGTCGTTAATGGTTAATGACATTTAATATTTGGGAACCAAGCTTTTTCACTAATAAAAAATGTGGAATGACCAAAAAAGCAAGAGAGCTAGTGGAAGAACAAAACTGAAGAGAGGTAAAAAACTGAAAACAAATATAAATAAGTCATGAGTGATTACAAAAATTTACATAACTCGGCAAGTTAAAGTTTTTTGATTTTTTGTTTTTTTTTGTTTTTTTTTACCGAAAAAATCACTTTTGTTATTTCAATTATGTCATAATGAAATATTTGTTTTTATTGATTGTTTTTTTCAGAGGAAGAGGAAAGGAAGAGTTGAGGAAGAGTTGAGGAAGAGTCGAAGAACAAAATGCGTACAAGTTAGCTTTAATTTGGACTGTAAAATGATAAAAAAAAATAATAAATTTGACTTTCATATCTGAAATAGAATAAAATTTCGAATTCTTCTAGAAAAATTTATGGGAGCTTTGAGTATAAATTTTTTGGTTTTTCAGCGGATAAAGTTTTGTTAAGAAATAAAAAATTGTAAAGCCTTATGAAATTTTTACATTATTTAACAAATTCTATAAAAAAATTTCAAAATTTTCGTACCAATTATTATTCTGTACTTGTCACATTTCATAAAATGAAATATTTTTAAAATTTTAAGGCCTTTGTTTAATATATATCTTGAGATTAAGTTAAAATTTGGGCATTGTGAATTTTGGTACAAAAAAACAGTACAAAAATAATCAAACTTGAATAAAAAATTAAAAAAACAACTCTGCAATGAAAAAAATATGCAACTATGTGCAACTTCATTTTTTTTGTTAAAATTAAAACTCTGACTTGGACTTGAAAAAGACTTGTTAAGACTTTTTTTCAAAGATTTGTAAACAACTCTGATAAAAATCACTAGGAAAATGCAGTGGCGTAGCCAGAACTCAACGGGATATACGGCGAGATGCCATATGGGATTAATCCAGTACCCCCCTTCCCCAGGGGAGGATCGACATCCTTGGTATTTTTAATGGGAATATTGTTTCCACACACTCAATTTACTGAATCATAAACTTAAAAAACATATTCGTACACTCAAAAAAAATTTTTAGTACACTCAATGTTTCAACACACTAAAAAATTCATAACATACTTTTTTTACTTATTTTTTTTTTAATTTAGTGACGAATTTTTTTCCTAGTAAGTACACCAATAAAAAGTTATTGAAAAGTTTATATTCGTAATCTACATGTAAAATTTATAATAGTTTCCGTTACCAAAAAAAAAATTTTCAAAAAGGTAAAGGTAACAGTATGATAACGGTACGGTAACGCTCACGCTTCTTTTTCATTATAACTGCTGTAAGTTTCGAATTTCTTGTCATATTAAAAAGATATTTTAGCCTTTTTATAAATTTCAAAAATGAATAGCTAAAGTCCAATTTTTACATAATTACAGGGACTAATCAGGCTTCGAAATTTAATCGACTTAAGGGTCGGCAAACCATATTATTTAAAAGTTATTCAATAATTTAAATGCCATATCGTAAAAATATGACTTATACTCAAGTGAAAAGTGAATATTTATTTCTTTTTGTGTCTTTTGGATTTTTTGAAAGCGTTGACTGTAAATAAAGAATAATAGTTCGAGTTACTTGTTATAATGAAACTCAAATTAGACCCAAAATAAAAAAAATTATATGAAAATAGGCCTAGATTAAACGAATTTCGATACTACGAAAAGGGATTTTTCGGAACCGACCTTTCGTTTAACCAAGACTTGACTGTAATTTTATTTTATTTTTATAAATGAGAACGAATTAAATCGACTTTCACAAAAATTAATTTGATTATTAATTTATCTTTTGAAAAATTAAAATTTAATATTCGACCTTGCATACAAATCATTCAAAGATTAATTTTTCAAATTTCCGAAAAATATTAAATTTTACATACTGCACTTTTATCGAATTTGCCATGTAGCCGTATGGCGTAAATGTACCGTATCATTTACCGGTCCGTACCGTACCGGTCCCATAGTTCAGTACTTTCCAGTCCGACTCTAGTACTGTCAAGTCCCTACGCTATATCATACGATAAGGTCGGCCCGGTATCCGATTCGATAATTACGCCATACATTCGCGTCCGGTTCAGAGCAAATTCAAAAGAAGTTCTGAATGTTGATCAAAAACCCCAATGTAGCAGTCTAACTGCTTTATTTCAGTATATAATAATTTACCTGAATCTTTTGCTATAACTTTAAATGGGATAATCTTGGGAATAATCAAATTCAAATTTCAAAAATTTACAACATGTAATTTTGTTCGTTTTATTTTATTTTTAAAAAGTAAGAGAGTTTAACTATTTAATTGAAATATATTTATTTAAAATATTTGATTGACAATAACAGAATGATTGACTTAAATATTTTTTTGAGAATATGTCATTAAATTTGACTTACTTATTAATTCAAAAAAATTATATTTAATAAATACTCTTAGAGCATTTTAATATAATTTTTTTAATTCACAAAAATTTCAATTAAAAAATCAACCATTTACAGGAAAAAAAAGGATTTTAATCGATTATTTATTTTTAAGAACATCATGAGATTTTTGGCGTTACAAAGTGCCCTACTAATTCATTTTTATTAACGTAAATATTTATGAGGCTTTTTCTAGGCTTTTTTTATTTTTTGGAAAGCAATTTTTTAATTTGAAGAATATTTATCAATTTATACATGCAAAATTTCTTTTATTTTCTCAAAATTAGAAAAATTAATGTCTTTGATTTTTTGTAACAATCTGGTTTCTCATAAATAAAAAAAATTCTAACATGTAAATAATGGATGAGAAATTAGAATGATTTTAAAAACTGAAATGGAAAAATCTAGTTTTGTTTTCAAAAATCAAAGTTTGAATAATAAAATAGTTTGTTTTAAATAAACGCTTTTTAGGATGAAAAAAATTATTTTATAGAAATAATTAGATTGTTTAATATTGTAATTTTAAGATTAACCGATATAATTTTTTTTGTGAATGAAATAAATTCATTCTGTAAATTGTACCATAATGTACAGACGTTCTATATTATTCTTTTTATAAAGCAAAAAGATACAATTGAAAAAAAAGGAAATTGTTCTTGAAAGAAAATGTGGGGCTAGTTCATTACATAGCAGACAAATTTCATTGCAATATATTATTCATCGCAAAGATAATTAATTCATCGCAGAGATAATTAATTCATCGCATAATTAATTTTTCATAGCAATATTTTTTTCAGAAACAGAGCTTGTTAAAGTTCGTATGGGTGAAGTAAATCAGCGTAAGCAAAGCTCAATCCAGAAAGATAGACGTATTTTGAAAAAATTGAAAGAATACAATGGTGATTTTGAATCATTTCTTAGAGATTTTTCTTTAAATTTAATTGATTAAGATTAACACTTTAATTTTCTCATGACTAATTAAGAAATATTTTTTTTATTACAATTCAATAAATATTCAAATAATTGATTTTTTTTTTGCGATAAAAAATTATTATGCGATGAAATTGTTTTCTTTGCGGTGAATTAATTATCTCTGCGATTAGTTAATTCTCTCTGCGATGAAAAAGAGGCTGCGATGAAATTTTGTCTGCTATGTAATGAATCAACCCCGAAAATGTAACTAAATTTAAAAAAAAAGAAAAAAGATATTTTTTTAAATAAATCGATTGAAGGTAATATCCGTTAATCGTTTCTGTTGAAGAGATAATTATTAATTTTTGATTGACTTAAATATTAATTGAACCTATGTCTACTTTATAAAGTTATATTTATAGAGAGCTACTTTGTCATCGAAAAAAGAATCAAAGGTATCTGTCACCCAGCCGCTTTTTATAAATATAGAAAATACTGGTGAAAGAAAAAAAATGGGGATCAAGCGATTAGATATTTTTACAGTGAGACGTAAACCAAAAATGTACGTCTTTTATCAAAATCAATGATGATCCTGTAATCAGCCAAATTCTTGACCATTAATTTAGAAAAAAATGGCTTATCTAATAAAGGGAACGTGTTAGCGAAAAAGACCGTAAAAACGCGAAAAACGTAATTTATTAACGTATTAGAGAAGAAGAAGAATATAACTTACAAATCAGGTATTTGGAAGGACACCAAAACCTTTTATTTTTGCAAATCATTTTTTTTTATCCGTATTCTTTTTTATTTTGTCATGTTTTTCTTTTATCATTTATCTTTATTGTCTTAATTTTATAATAAATTAATAAATTCTCTATTATCATTTTCAAGAGGCAATAAAATTCTTAAAATAACAAAATACACTGTTACCTATCTTTTTCCTTAATTTATCAATTTATTTCAGGATTATTTTGCTCAGTGTCAATTTCTCCGTATCAATTTCCTTTCCTCATCAAATTGTTTATAATCTGAATTTCGAAATTCAATCCATAAAAAAAATAAGTCCGACAGATTAAATAGAAAATAAACTTTTTTTACATCGTTACTAGTGATGCGGCGTTTTCGATTAATCGAGCGCTGACTTAAAAATCGAAATTGCGATTAATTTAGAGATACAAATTATTACAAATTATTAACGAAAAACAAGATTTTTTTTCTTCAAAAATTAGCGCTCAAAAAAAAAAAAAAATTTTAATAAAAAAATTTATTACAAATACTTGAAAGTTTTAAAAAAAGAAGAGGCCTTACTAGTTTTTAGACTCATTTTTGGCTGACTGTTCTTTCAAAAGTGGTGATGCGTTTGAAGGTTTCCATAATCAGTAACTTTGCCTTCCATGTCGAAAAATCAGATATGTTTACAAAACGTTCATCAGGAGGACTACTTGGTGAAATATAAGTTCGGCAGCGTTTGGATGTCTCGTAAACTTGACTAACAAATACAGGATGCTGAGGGGTGTTATCAAAATTTGTCTCCATTATATTTTACTTTTTAAAATTTTTTCAAATTTCAAAAAATTTTGAAAATTAATAAATTTAGTTTAAGTGCCGGTTTTCTAACGGTGCTGGCTTTCTTTTCTTTCGCAATAGTTCGGTCAGGCTGATTAGTTCTGTCTACTGTCTCACTTAATTAATATAAGAGCATTTACGGGTTATTTCCCTCACAAGCAAAATTTTATAAGTGAAAATATAATGAATAGAAGGGAATGACTCGATCAAATAGAAAAAATATAAAAAGTGATGTCGATCGATCGACCGAAATTTGACTTTGTTTCGCTCAAAATCAGATCAAATTTTGATGTGATCAAATTTGTACTTGTAATTTTCAAATAATATCCTTATGAATAAATCTAGTGAACTTCGTGATCCTGAATTTTTCAAAATGATTTTTTTCGAGTAAAACTACTTCAAGTGGCCTGTGAAGTTTATTTCTATTCGCTCATTTAAATTCAGCATTTTAAGTGCTATTTGTTTAAGGTATAAATTTTTTCTAAAGTTTAGATTGGTAAAATTTGTAACATTGTTGCTACATAGAAAAAAACAGAAAAAATTTTTATTTTGGGTAACGTTCAAAATAGAGAAAGAAAAGGCGTGTGAAAAAATATAGAAAGACAAAATGTAGAAAAAAAACATCGAATTTACCTGTAACAAAAAAATGTAGAAAAAAAAATAAAGAATCAAAAAATATAGAAATAGAAAATTTATTAAATTTTTTAAAATTTCTCAAAAACATTAATAAACGAAATCTGTTGATTTTTATAAAACTTCCTATTACGGTCTTTTAATTCATTTTTAAGGGAGAAAGACGTACTCACTCTATTGTTGTAATCAAAGCAGTTTAAGTATTAATGAATTTATTTATAAATTTGACCATTTGTCATTATTTTTAAATAATTAAAATAAAATTTATAAATTTTGTAGCGCTATAATAACGCATCTTTCAAGAATAAAAATGACACCAAAAAGCCTTGTATATTTCGTTTATTCATTCTATGTTTTTTTTCTACATTTTCTCCTTTCTATATTTAGTCTTTCTATATTTTGTCCTGTCTATATTTAGTCTTTCTATTAGTTTGGGGCGTTCGATCCGGGAAGTTCGAACTTAGTTCGAACTTTTCAAGGAAATTTTTTTTTTGAAAATTTTTTAATAATCATTTTTAAACATCAAAAATTTTGGAAAAAAGTTTTTAGAAAATAAAATTCTTAGAAAAAAAATTTTAGAAAAAAAAATTTTGGGAAAAAAAGATTAAATAAAAAAAATTTTAGGAAAAAAAAATTGGGATAAAAGCTAAAGCTTGAATTTGGCGAAAAGTTCCTCTAAATTTTCGGTTAAACCATAATTATGATTTTTTCCTTTGTACTCGACGCCTAAATGACTGGGATAGGTGAAAAAAGAAGCTATAAATTTTACATTGAAATTACTTTGAAGCATTAATAGCGGCGACTTCAAAATTAAAGTTTACAGAGAGTGAATCAGTTGTTTTCAAATCTTGAATTATTTTAAATAACTTTTTATAAATACTTTGTTTTTTGTCTGGTTACAAACCATTGAGAATAGGTAAGGTGGTTCCTCTGATAATTATAGTGTAAACTTCTTTAAACAGAGATTATGACAAAGAATAATTTTTTGTCGCATTTTTTTGACCATGAACCTAAACAATTATCCGATAAACCTAATTTAAAATTCTCTATTATTGCTCTTGGAGCCTCGTGTGAATTTTTAATCATACCATTTAATAGAATTTTACGATCTGAAAAATCTTACTCTCAGGTTTTGATTTATGCCATTCGTTATTTTTTTTCGTCTCTTGAAAAGGGGATTTTCAACTGCTTTATACACCTCTTCCACCACATTTATGATAAAACTCACACCTCCAATAAATTCAAGATGCTTTAGCAACTAAGTCACGCTTTGGTCTATCAACCACATAACAATAACCATTAGAATAATACTTGTAACCATTTTTTTGAGTAAAATTAAGACTCCAGTCATTATCATTTTCATCACCAATTTTAATATCTTTAAATTTATCCACTAATATATCATCTTTAAATTAACAGCATCAGTTGACATAAATGAAAAATCAAGATCGGCAAACATAGTATCTTGATTTTCTAAAACATCGGAATTATTAATTGTACATAGTTGTTCAACAAGATACCCAAAATCTTGATTCACTATATTCATTTAATTTTTTTTTGTTTTAGCTGTTGATTTATCTGTTTATAATTTTTATTCGATCTAGGCCGATTTACCAAAAGTGAATTAAATTCACTCATTATTTTTAAATTTTTATCTTAGAGTTTTTTCAAATATATTTTTTAAAATTATTTTAAAAAATTTAAATGCGCAATTACTTGCACGCTGAAATTTTAAAGAGCCAATCCTTTTTTAAACACATTAAAAAATATTATTTGAAAACTTTTAATAAAAAGGATTGGCCCTTTAAAATTGCAGTATGCAAGTAATTGCGTATTTAATTTTTTTGAGCAAAAAAGAAAATTGAAAAATGAGCAAAAATTTTACTTTGCCTGAGTAATAGTCAATTTTAATGGGGTATTTTGAATTTAAATGTAGATAATTATGTCTCATGTCTAAACAAGTCAAAACTGAAACTTTTGTATTAAAAATTCCCTAAATTGGGGAAAAGAGAAATTCTTGCTCATCTGCTCATGCTCAATAATTTATTTTATGAATGGAAATAGATTTTTAAGGAGAAAATATTACCTGCATGTTGAAAATAATTAGTTTTGGTCTAAATTTTTGTTCAAATTAATTACTTTTTGTTGAAAATAATTATTTTACTGTCCAAATTAATTACTTGAAAATAAATAGTTGAAATTATTTAATTTTTGTTGAAAATAATTAGTTTATTGGCTAAATAACTAGCTAAGTTGCACAAATCGCCTTATTTTGAGCATGGCTAAAGAAAACGTGCTCTGCCTTTATTAAACAAGTTTTTACCTTTTTTAAACAAAAGTTCTATGAATTTGCTTAACTTTAAACTTTTATCTGCTGCTTAAGAAACTTAATGGGAGAAAATATAATTCTTGAAAAAAAAACTGAGTTTTATCTACAACTAGACCAATAATTAGATTTTAAAATCATTTAAGTAAAGATGTAGCAATAAAAGAACATATTATAGGCTATTTCGGTAAAAAAAGCTTGCAGAATAAACTTTTTGGTTCAAGGCTAAGTTTGGACTAATTATTTTGAACAAAAATAAATTAAAATAAACAAAAACTAATTAATTTCACGAATTTAGTAAATTTTTTTTGTCGAAAATAAACATTTTATTTTTTCAACAAAAAGTAATTAATCTCGACTAAAAGTAATTATTTACGAAGTACAGGTAATTATCATCCATTTTTAAGTTCTGCAAAATGCTTCTTTTTTTTTTCTCCCCACGACCGAGCGCTTAGTAGCAAACTCCTTTTTACAGAGCCGGTCGCTACACTTGCTAAAATGCCCCTTTTGGAACCCTTATTTTAAGTCACTACGACTCGCAAGCCTGATTATCTCTAATCAGTCCCATTTGGTGGCGANCTTAGCTTTTGTTTTTATGCAAGTCGATTACGATTAATCTTTTTTTTTATAATTTTGCATTCAACATCTTACGATGTTAGAAAAATTCATCACTATGTGAGAATTGTACCTTAGACCTTTCGCTCCAAAGGACTCGATTTACGCCATTCGGCCATGCGCTCACTCAAAGATGTGAAAAATTAAAGTTTTCTTTTAGAACATGTATTTGTAGAGCGTATTTTAAATTCTAAAAAAGGAACTATTTGGTCTCTAGATCTTTAGCCTTTTATATCTATTTATATAAACCTAAGAGTAATTTTTTGTTTTCTTGACAATTTTTTTTAGCTTTTTTTTTCTTTCCAAAAAGAAATAGTTGATAAGTAGAATTAAATTTTTTGAATTTTCGCTTTTTAATAAGTTAATTGATTATTTAGTCCTTTTTATTGTATATTAAATTAATTTTAAAAAAAGATGCTAAAATTTAAAGCACTAAAATCACATTATTGGTCTTGTTTCTTGAGTCTCAGATAAGTAAGGGTAACTAAAATGGAATTAAGGATAAGCGACGGCTTTTAATTTTAGTTGATATATATAAGTTTATGTTCCTTTTTAGCATTGAATAATGTTGACTACGATTTTGTCAATAGAATTAATAAGTCTAAAAAAATCGTTTTTACTTGATAGATAATTACCAGAAGAATTTCGATATTACGAGTCAATTTGATTTTTGAAGTCATTAGACAATTAATTGGCTCAGAGGGAGCTCAGTTGATACTTCATAGTTGTCAAACATTAAAGGCAAAAATCATTTGCGAGTCAAAAAATTCAAACAAGTGCGAAATTATCTTTTTGTGTAATATTGAGTTAAACCTACCTAACCCACCTCGTGGTCGTCAGAATGCTAATTTAATTTAGTTTATTGTGTTCTTTACTTCTGTAGGTTATGTTGTAACTCTAAACTTATAGCTTCAACTATTTCTTTGTCTGAACAGTGAGTTAAATATATTATAAACATTTATATAACAGTGTGGTTTAATTATAGTTAGTTGGTTGCAGACATGTAAGTGAATGTAACTATACTAACTATGAGTATAAATAACTGTGTTTTGATAAATTTAGTTAGATCGATCTCATATGATTTCACATTATTTTCATATTATTAACTTATCTTTAGTTATGTACTTTTCTTTATGATTTAATAAAGCATTTATCATTTAAAATTAAGTATTTATTCTTTTAATTTATCTTGTAAAATACCAGAGTAGTGTACAGCCCACTATTAACACGTGTATTTTAACAGTTGATTCTTTTCAATAAATACAATCAGTCGTATAAAAAAATAAAGAGTTTATTATATATGGATAATTATCAGAGACAACATTTTTATACTCGTTTGTAATTGTTTTTTTGTACTCGTAACTTAGAATATTTTTTTTTCTCCTACTCGTGCCAAAAAAACTTTTAGAGTACGAGTAGACTAGTACTCGTACTCGTTAAAAAATTCAAAAAAAATTAAAATTGTGCTAAAAATTTTTTTCTTTAAATTTTTTATATTAACCGAGTGTATTTATTTCCAAGTTTTTATATAGCCCCATGAGGCATCAAAAACTATGAATACTTTCACATTAGACTTTATTAGAATTTTTAAAAAACAAAATTGATAAAATTTTTATTTTTATTTTTTTTTTTATTTGAAAGCTTATTTATACTCAAATACTAGAAGGATGAACCTATCCGAGAGTAATTGAGTTGTTTTGACAACCCCATCCCATTTTTAAATTCATTTTCTACTTAACCCTTGGGGCAAAGCACATTTTTAATAAAGTTATTTACTACCTTTCCCCCAGTAACTTGGCATATAACCCCAGTCATTTTCCAGATATAGCCCCTGGGGCTATAAGCAAGGTTTTGCGGTATGACTTGTACTCGTGCCAAAAAAATTTCAAAAGTACGAGTATTACTCGTACTCCTAAAATACTCGTTTGTACTTGTTTTTTGGTACTCGGAAACAACTCTGATATTTTATAATAAATATATAAAATATAATATCTATTTTATATATATTTATATATGGCAAGTTTTCTAAAAAAGGGAACATTTATAGGGGATGAAAAAATTGAAACCACAATTAAAAATATTTATAAAAAGCTAAAAATAGCTGTTAAAAATTTTTTTAATATATTTTTCATCCTTTATAAATGTTCCCTATTTTATAAAATATGCCATATTTTACTATACATATATATATTTAATATATATATCTATAATTTGGGAGTCAAAATTTTTCGTTTCAGTTCAGAAAGTTCGTCTTATCGATTCGGATTAACGAGAGTTGACTGTATCTTAAATTAAAAAAAAAAAAGAGACGAAAAAATGAAATAAGAGGATTGAAGATTGATTAAAAAAATAAAATAATGCAAATTAAACTCTAAACGTCAACTAAAAATTCTTGACCTTTTTAATTTTTTAAAAAAAGTTCTCACCAATAAAAATTTTTTATTTATTTTTTTTGATCTTGAACTCTGTTAAGTTTAAAAATTAAATATATTTCTACAAATTTTCTTATAAAATTAGAGAATATTTAGCGTTTCTGTAAATACTCTCTAAAATTTTTTTAAAAAATTGTTGACTCGGTGTTTAAAAAAATAATTTAAATGTAAAGATGAAAATCGCTTAACTATGAAGGTCGATCCTTAGAAATTATTGCTTAAAAGGACAGGTTGATTAACTAGATCACAACCAAAAACTTTTCGTCTTTAGCAAAAACGGAAATAAACTATACGTTTAAACTCATTAAAACGAAAAAAAGTTATGACCAATAATTTTTGTTTTTTTTACCTTGAACTTTATTAAAATTTTGAAATTTATATTTAAATACAGTAACGTCGCATTAATCCGAAAAATTGCAGAGTCAAAAATTTCTGTTCGGTTTAAATTATTCCGATAAAAAAGATCTTTTTAAGATTCGATTAAAGTAAATCTTAAATCGATTGTTTAAGATTTATTCTTTAATTAAAGAAATTATTTTTTAAACTTTGATTTAATTTTGATCTTTTCGAACCTCGTTAATCCGGCTCGGTTTGTAGAGTGTTTTTATGTCGGATTATCGAGTTAAATTAATAGTGTACAAAATGTAAATTCCTTACTTAAACATGACGGAAAAACTTGGTTTCCGGACTAGCGAAGACTGGATTTACGAACTTCGACTTAATCGAATTTTTCTATATTGTTTGTTTTTATATCTGGTCTCTGATATAAAAATAAAAAGTAACACGAATTAAATTTTTATAATTTTATTTGGGGAAACTAAATTTTTGTTTTAATATCAAAATAATCCGAATTTATACAAATTTCGATTAAAAATATTAATTTATCATTATTTAATATTGCATAGGAAAGTAAGGAATATAAAAAAAGTGTTCGAAACATAAAACATTTGGATAAATGAGGTCCAGATTAATGCGGCGTAACTGTACTAATTTGAAGTGGTAATATAAACGGTTTGTTACCCACCTAATATCACTTATGTATCAGCTCTGTAGTTGATGCTTTAAGATAAGTAATTAATAGCATATGTTTGACACGTATCTCAGAAGCTAGAAGCTTC
>NTPY01000139.1:36889-50368 GCA_002922825.1 Brachionus calyciflorus
TTTTTGTTTTTATTATTTTTCAAAAAAAGTATAAAAAATTGAATTTTAATACAGGACTGAAACGCGAGATTCCAGATAAAATTAATGTTTTCTTTAGCAAAGTTACGTTTTTTCTGTTTTTTTGGGCTGAGACGGCTGCTGAGTCCTTGTTTGTTTAATTGATGTGTGGTTTGATTATTTGTAAAGTTGAAACTAACTATTCAGTAAATGGTAACTAAATTTTTGTTGGTATTGATGAAAATAGGAAGGTGTTGGGTTTTGTTTTAGAAATTCATTATTTTGTTTTAATTTAGATTATAATTTCGGATTAGCCTTTTTTACTTCATTTTGCATAAATTAAAAACTGTAACCCAACAATGAAGAACTCAACAGCCGTCTCAGCCCAAAAAAACAGAAAAAACGTAACTTTGCTAAAGAAAACATTAATTTTATCTGGAATCTCGCGTTTCAGTCCTGTATTAAAATTCAATTTTTTATACTTTTTTTGAAAAATAATAAAAACAAAAAATTAAAAAATCGAATTTTTAATTTTTTTTCTAATTTTTAGTACCAAAAATTTTTTTAATTTAATTTCAATTTTCTATTTTATAGTACCGGAGTTTGTCCCGTACTATAATACCAAACTCAAAAATTAGACCGTGTTTTAAAAATCAAAAATTAAACTAAAAATACGTACTAAGAATAAATTTTTTACTTTTGATTCGGAATCAAAAATCGAAAAAGTTTTAACATGGAAAGGATGGTCCCTAGTACACGGACAATATTAAAAAATCAATTTTAAATACGTCGACCAATCCACCCAAAATTGTTGAATTACTGTGAGTCCATAAAAAAGAATAAAGTGAAAAATAAACAATCAATTTTATTGTCAATCGTATTGACAATTTTAAATTAATTTTTTCCATATGAAACATTAGCCAATTAAATATTAAAGAAAACGATATACAATGGGTTATAAGAATCTTACTATTTAAAATATCAGCGATTGTGTTCTATTATATACGTCGAACTCTTCCACTTCTTTAACGTGATGTGAAAAAGATAGGAAGTAAATTTCGTTCATTAAACAAAATAAAAAATTTGCCTCCCATTTAAGAATTATCTTATCATATTTTTCCGAAAGTTAAATAAATATTCCGAAAAGTTGATTAAAATCACATTTAACGTAGAAAAATATTTTATTTCAACATTAACTGAGAACAAAAAAAAACAAAGGTAAATTTTCATATAAGTGTGAATACCTTTACCAAGGAAAAGTGAAATATTTTTAAAAAAATCGATAATTATTAATTAAATAATTATTATTACAGTCAGGCCTCGATTTTGTAAATTTTCAACGGAAATCAAAAAATAGTTTAAAAAATCGAAAATACACAAAATCGAGGCCTCGTTTTTGTAAACTTTTGTTTACAAAATTGAGGTTAATGTATAAGTATCCATAAAAAATTAAATGAAATAAGTAATTTTTAATAATTCTCTATAATAAAAAAATAATTAGCCATATCATTTAAAAAAATCAGTAATTCTTTAAAAATGATTTCTTTTGTTTTACGTGTGGGCGTGTCATCACGCTCAAATCTTCTTTCTGTTGTTAATTTATTTCGGACATTTTATATTTTATTGTTTAAAAAAATAAAAGTTGACAAAATGGAAGTAATTTTGCAATAAAAATTAACTTTTGTTAAAAAAAATCAACTTTACAAAATCGAAACTTCACAAAATTGAGGTTTACAAAATCGAAATTTTAATACATGTAAAGTATTGCTAGAATTTCTGTCTTTTCAAAATAAGTTTACAAAATCGAAAGTACACAAAATAGGGGTTAACAAAATAGAGGTCTGACTGTAAATAAAAGTTAACTAATTTCAGCTTTAAAAAAAATTAAAAGCATGCGCTTTATTTTAACTAATTTCAACTTTAAAAAAAAATAAAATAAAACTTTTGATCAAAAATCTTAATTTAATTTTTACTTTCTAACACCTAAAATGCCAAAAAAAGAAATTAAAAGACTCAGTCTTAAATCAAACAGTATTTTGAATTTGTCAAAAATGATCACAAAATATAGCGCACAGATGGATGAGTTTAACAAAGAAAAAAAAAACAACTTCGAAAAGAAAAAAATTTAAAGGGATTCTTACAATTAATTAAAAATTATGCAATCGAAGAAAGCATCCAAGTTTAATTAGATGACAACCTCAACGTTGTCAATGAGAATGGATCTGAATCTAATGATTCAGACTTAGTAAATCAAGACATGAGTGCATTTGAAAAGATACTTGATTCTTCAGCAATAGAGACTAAACTTACTCAAGGAGACATAGAAAGCCAGCCGCAATCTACTTTAACTCAGTGAACTTATCTTAAATATTTTATTTACTCTTATTTTACTTTTACTACTGATTTACTTTTACTACTTAATAAAATAATAATTACTAAAAAATTTATATGCTAAAAAGTTTTGTTTCAATTTTCTTAGATTCAATTTAATAAATAATAAAAATTAATAAATGTTATTATGTTTTTTATGTTTTGTTTTGTTTGTAATTGTTAATCCTCAACTTTAACCAAATTTAACCAAAAGAAAGACAGTAAAAACTTATTTTCTCTCTCAGAAATTCATAAACAATTTGATTTTTTAGGACGATTTATTAAACCAACCCCCCCCCCAAAAAATAAAAAAAAATGGAATCAGTCACACTTCGATTCAGTACAAATTTAATAGCAGTCGCTCAAATATTTTTAATAACACTGCATACGAATATAATGAATCCCTATATTTTAACCAACAATTGTAAACAAACTCACAAGACTTTAATTTTAATAAAAAGCGCACTTTTTCCCCGTTTAGTCCAAAAATTTTTGCATCAAACAATATAGTTTACCCACAAGAAAAAAATTGGTTTTTGGCCAAACTCAGAATAGAGTAAATAAAAAAGAAAACCCTTTGATAAAACCTCTTTTTTATTTCTAATATTTAGCCTCTATTTATTCCAAGGACAATGTTCGTGTAATATTTGGAATAAAGATTATTCGTGTAATAATCTATATTCCAAATCACCTTATTCTTACTTTACTAAAGATTATTCACAAAATCAAATAGTCAATAAAAATGTAAATTTTATAATAAAAATAACATTTTGCTTTTAAATTAAAATATAAATTTTTTTTAGACCCTATCATTTACACACAGAAACTTAAACTCTCAACTGAATTTGATAAATGTAGTACGTGTCGAGGATGGGGTAAAGAAATAAAACTTACTCGAATTAGTTGGTAGCGGTTTATTCAATAGAATTTAAAAAAAAATAAAAATAAAATTGAATAAAAAATAAAATATTCAAAATCTTGAAAAAGTAAAAATGAAAAAATAATTTATATTAATAAGGATCACTCTCTTCAGCACGAGATCAGCTGAGAAGTCATCACTAGTGCGTGCTTATAGTTATATAGTAATAACTATATATCATACCTCCCCCCCTAGGAGGAAATTGTCCTCAATTTCCAGACAACTTCTCACCTTAACAATTCTGCATTCCTAACTTAACACAAAAAACAGAATTGCACTTAAAAAAAATTTGACAAGGTGCTTAAAAATTTGTCTTATTAAAAAAAACAAAATACAATAATTATAATAAAATAAATATGACACACAAATTGTCTTATAAAAATAAATCATGAAATGAGCAAAAATAAAAACAAAATCACATAAAATAAAATTATTTATTTTTAATGTCTTTTTTCCTTTTAAACAAAAGATACTTTCCTAATAAAAATAATATTAAATACTTCATCTTTTTTCTCTTTTAATATAAATTTTTTTTTAAAAAAATAAAACAAAAAAAATTTTTAGATAATAAATAAAAAAAAAGGTAAATAAAATTTTGAAAATTTATTGAAATAAACTGTATTTAAGATAAATTAATCCTAACCTTAAAGAAAAATTCTTTTAAAGGATAAAAACTTTCTTCTCTACAATTGACGCAAACCATCTTCTTGCCGTTATCACATCTTACCAATCTCCTACTACAAGCTCTACCGACGACATGTCCACATCTTCTAAATATTACCCAATCTTTCACTTGTTTCTTTTCTAGACAAATTGGACACTCATGACAATTATGACTTCTTTCTTCTCTTTCACCACAAATCTTGCACCTTCTGACACGCATCCTTTCCGAGAATTCCCTCAAATGTCTTTCAACATCCTTCATCTCTAACCTCTCAGGACAATTTGGACACTCTATCAAAGTAACTACTGCAGGCTCACACTTAACCATATGCTCACCTTTTTCTAATTTCTTATATCTCTCCCCACATGTCTCACAATTATTCCATTTACAAGTTTCCGCATGGTCACTAAATTCTATTAGTGGGAAACTTTTTTCACAGATAGGGCAATCAACTTTTTCACTTGTTTGCCTTTCACCCCAATAATTTATGCATCTGACTTCCATACACCGTTCGACGTAATCCCATAGTTCGTCCAACTCAGCCGTTGACTTACAAATCCTACAACAGGTATCCACATCAACTAAGGAAAAAGTAGACTTCTTTACCAATTTCCTATATAAACTTTTCTCCACTAGGAAACGTCTGCAAATTACATTCAACCATTTCCATCCCGCTAAATTTTCCGCTCCTCACTTGGAACCATGCCAAGCTGTTGTATCCTCCTCTAAACCATTATATACAGTAGCAAAACCCTCACATCCTTCATGAAATTCTTCCTTTGATTCGAATTTCACCAAAAACCCAAGTTTCTTACCAATTTCTCTCGCCATTCCATCACCACTTTTGAAGAACTTTGATTTTAACGATTGTCTAATGACTTCTTCAACAGCGTTTTTTAAGATTTCCGTTGAGCTTGCCATTTTTTTTTTACCTATATTTTTTTTTTCTCTTACTAACAAATTTAGGGTCTATTAATGATAGTATGATCGGCTTAAGACAAATTATCCCCTAACCCCTTTTTTTTTTTTTCGGTTCCTTCACCCTATTAAAATTCAGTCACTTTTTAACAGTTTATTTCAATAAAACAAATTCAAATACATATACTAATTTTTTTTAATTTTAAGGTAGCGTGGTTTCAAAAACAAAAGAATAAAACAAAATTAATTTCAACTACAGATTAAAAAGAAAAGAAAAAGAAGAATCAAACATACAAATTAAAAAAAAAAAATTATTTACGTTTTACCAATCTATCTGGTTGAACGCGTTTAGGTTCTAAGAATTTTACGGTCTTTCTTATACGAGTTTCTCCTTTTCTTGGTCTACCAATTTTAGGTCTGACTACTTGCATATCAATACTAGACTGGACGAAATCGTTACGACCGAAAAACTTCGGATCCGAGTGGCTAATATCTCGAATATTAACCATAAGATCTGCCGGTACCGAGTCCGCACGAAGACTTTCCATGTCTAAAACTCGATCTTCAAGTGCTGAAGACTGCTGAATTGGAAGACTTTCGACAAGCTCATTATTTTCGGTTTCATTCACTGTCATATCAGCTTCTTGGCTAGGAATATCAGATTTATCATTTTCTGTAAATTTTTAGTCCATGAAAAATCGTTTTAAGCGATTACGATGTACAACAATTCTTTTTTTTTCCGTTTAAAGCCTTTATTTTAAAATTTACCGATCCTAAAATTTCCATTATTTCGAACGGGCCTTTCCATAATTTAGCTAACTTCGGGTTTTTACCTTTCTTACGTTCTGAATTAATCAACCATACCTTGTCTTTTAAACTAAAATCAGCGCCTCTGACACTTCGGCCATATAAAATTTTTGATTTGTCCACTTTTATCTCAGTATCCTTTCGTACAGTCTCAAAAATTTGTTTCAAACGGTCCTTCATTTGTTTAACATACTCAGCCCAGTCTAATTCTAATGGGTCAGAACAGTTCTCATAAAATAAATCGATAGGTAACTTAGGCTGACGACCGTAAACCATTTCAAACGGTGTATAACCAGTAGCTCTATGAACAGCGGTACGATAAGCGAAGGCTAATTTGTAAAGTAATAAATCCCAATCATCCTGATTTTCGTTTACAAATGTGCGCAACATAGATATCAAAGTTCTGTTAAACCTTTCCGTTTGCCCATCACATTGTGGATGATATGGTGTTGTTCTCAATTTATGGACATCAAGTAACTCTAAAACTTCCTTAAATAGATTAGACTTAAAATTTCTACCTTGATCTGAAAGTAGGCTTTCTGGTACACCTTGTCTGCAAATCAATTCAAGGAAACAATTCGCCACAGTTGAAGCTTCCATGTTTTCAATGGGAAAAATTTCGACCCATTTGGTAAAATGACACATAAACACCAAAATGTATTTAGCACCTCGTGCAGTCGTATTCAAAGGTCCCAAAATATCACAAGTTACCAACTGGAATGGTCTTGAAGTGATGATTTGTTGTAATGGTGCTCTACTCATTAAACCACTGGTTTCCGATTCTTGACATTTCAAACAATTTACAATATATTCGACAATGTGTTTATGTTGACTTGGCCAATAATATTTCGCCTCAATTTTTCCAGTTGTACCAACACAGCCAAAATGTCCTCCAAACTCAGAGTCATGCATTTGTTTTAAAATCTCTGAGCGCTTTTCAATTGGAACTACATACTGGTATCGAACAGTATCTCCATCAATTTTCCACGAACGATACAACACGCCATTGATTACTGTCAATCTATTCCATTGTAGCCAAAGTGTTCTCAGCTCACCAGTTAATCCTTTCACATCTGGTCTACTGTCACTTAAATTTTTCCATTCAATTAATTGAGCAATATTCTTATCTTCGGTTTGTTGATCCGTTTGACAGTCACTGAAAATGATAACATTAAAATCAGCATCCAAATTTTTCTCATGGACTTTTTCAACATTTTCAATCGGCCATCTAGATAAACTGTCGGCATTGCCATTCAATTTACCAGGTCTATACTCAATCTTAAACGAGTATTCCGATAATCTAACAATCCATCTAGCTACTCTCGGCTGAGGATCTTTAACATTCATCATCCATTACAACGGTTGATGGTCTGTACAAACAAGCACATCCGAGCCATATAAATACACTCGAAAATGTTTCATGGCTTCAACAATAGCTAGTGCCTCTTTTTCCGTTGCTGAATAATTTTGTTCACTTTCGATCAACTGTCTACTCCAATATGCTATCGGTTTCCATTTTCCATCTCTTCTTTGCGAGAGAATAGCTCCTAAACCAATATCACTGGCATCTGTTTCTAGTCTAAAAGTATCATGAAAATCGGGAAAAATTAACAAATCGGTACCCGTTAAGCAATCTTTTAATTTATTAAACGCATCTTCACAGCGTTTATCGAATTCAAATTTTTTACCTTTCTTAGTTGCTTTGAAAAGTGGTGAAGCGATTTTGGAATAATCTCTAATAAATTTGCGATAGTAGCCAGGCAAACCCAAAAAACTTTGAAGTTGTTTAATTGTACGAGGGGTTTTAAATGCTTTGATTGCGGCTACTTTGTCTTCACATGGAAATAAACCATCGCTATTCACTACATGATCATGACCATGACTATTCACTACATGACATTTCTTACGATTTAATTTCAACGCTGCTTTCCTAAGTCAATCGAAAATCAATTTTAAATGTTCGATGTGTTCCGAAACGCTGCGTGAATAAACAATTATGTCATCTAAATAAACTAGACAAATTTTACCAATTAGTACTTTTAAAGCTTTGTCTACCATTCTTTGAAATGTAGCGGGAGCATTTGTCAATCCAAATGGCATTCTCACAAAATGATACAATCCAAATGGTGTAGCCATCGCAGTTTTCTCTTTGTCTTATGGGTCCATTTTCACCTGATAATATCCACTTGCCATATCCAAAGTTGTGAAAACTTCAATTTCATAAAATTTATCAGTCGTTTCATCCAATCTTGGAATCGGATAACTATCCTTCTTAGTGACTTGATTCAACTTTCTATAGTCGATGCACAATCTAATTCCACCAGTCTTCTTTTTGATTGGTACTAATGCTGTAGCCCATTCCAAATTACTTGGTTCAATTATTCCAGCTTCCAAAAGCTCATCCAATTGTTTCTTAATTTCTTCTTTCATATGAAAAGGAACTCTTCTAGGTGGTTCTCTAATAGTTTCACTACCTTGTGTGTCGATTGAGTGGACAGGATAATTGCAACAGCCTAAATCTTTCATGGATGAAGCAAACATGTCTTCGTTTTGATCAAGAAATTCTTGCATCACTTTTTGTTCTTCATCTGTGAATTCCACAGTATTCACTGACTGTTTCTTTGAGTTTTTAGTTGGCACCTCCTCCCCTCCTAAGGATGAAATCATTTCTTTGATTTTTGTTTTTGTTCCTTCAACTTTTCCCATAAAATCTAAGCCAACTAAACACTCATGTTGTAAGTCGTTTGCTACAAAAACATCAAGCTCTACCTCATTCATGCCAATTTTCAATTTAGTCTTGACTTTACCCATTACTTCTAATGGTTGTCCATTAGCTGTTGTAAACGAACCTTTATGTCCTTTAATCAAATTATTTTCGTCTTTAATTTTATCCCAAATTTCTCCATTAATTAGCGTTCTTTTACTACCAGTGTCGATTAAACATTCAACTTTTTCTTCAATGAAACCATAGACATAATTAAGTTCTTGTTCTTCAACTTCATCATTTACATTATTAGTATTAGCCCTGTTATTAAAACTAACATTTCTGTTGACAGGAGTAGATCTATTTACTGGACTATTTGGATCAAAATTTAGTCTATAATAATCATTTAGAACATTTCTTGACTGATTTGGACAATTTCTTCTAATGTGACCTTCTTGATTACAATTGAAATATCTTCCTCTTGGTTGTCTTTGACAAGAGTTCATTGACTGATTCCTTCTCTGAGCCGAGTTTAAATATGAGCCATCATTTGGTTGATCCAATACTCGTGAGTAATTGCTGATTTAAATCATTTGCATTGGCATAAAGCTATTCTCATGTCGTCTCAAATTTTCAATGGTATTATTCATTTGTGGTTGCTGCTGCGGTCTTCCCTGTTGGTAATAAGGTTCGAATTTAGGAGTTATTAAATTTCTTATTTCTTCATTTGTCATTGCTCTTCGATTTGACATTTGATTTTGTGAACGATTCCACATGCCAAATCCACTAAAACCTAAAAATAAACTTTCTTGTTCTCTAGCTCTAAGCACTAAGGTTTCCATGTCGCCGATATCCATCATGGCTAATTTGTCAGCTATGTCCCTGTTTCGCAAACCAGTCATAAACTGACCTCGGATATAAGCGTCCATCTCTCTAGGAGTGAGATCTGGGAATGCTCTTCTTCCTAAGTCGTTCAAGACAGCTGCGACCTGGACTAAGCTTTCATTTAACTCTTGATATCTACCGACGAAAGTATGAAGGTACGCATGAGCTGGAGTTTCAGGCCTACTAAATAAATTTCTAATTTCTGCCTTTACCTCATCATATGTTTCTTCATGGACCAAACTATCCTCAAGCTTAAACGTAGTGTCATCCAAATATGAGCCTAAAATGTTGATTTTATCTCTATCAGCAAATATTCTGTTTATCTCCAAATAACTGTCAAACCTTGCTAACCATAAATCAACATTTGTTTCTAAATTGAATACACTTGGAGCTCTCATACTGTTTGCCATGATTCTACCTTCTTTTTGTTGGCTTATTGATTGTTCAATGAAATTCTTAGTTGTTTTTACAACTGCTTGTTTTGTTGCTTCAATTTTTGAATAAAATGAATGATGCCATTTTTCATATTTTACCCATCTTAATATACTATCCATACCCCACTTCTTATTTGCTAAAAACTTTTTATTGTTTCTTGAGAATAATCCAGTCACACGCTCTTTTTCCATTTTTTCAAACATCATACGATTTAACACTTGAATACTCACACAGCTAAACTTTTTAACTGACTTAACGAATGAAACTCACACAGTTCCAACAAAACACAATTTTTAAAAAAATTTAAAAATCTTAAAACTCACACAGGTTTTAAAATTTAGCTTATAACTCACACGGGTTTAACTATTTTCTTAAAGAGCACGTTTTAGAAACACTGACTTTAGCTTAACCAATTTCTTAAGCTTAACTGGATCTCTTACAATAAAACTTGTTTAAGCCGCTGCCACCAATGTAGTACGTGTCGAGGATGGGGTAAAGAAATAAAACTTACTCGAATTAGTTGGTAGCGGTTTATTCAATAGAATTTAAAAAAAAATAAAAATAAAATTGAATAAAAAATAAAATATTCAAAATCTTGAAAAAGTAAAAATGAAAAAATAATTTATATTAATAAGGATCACTCTCTTCAGCACGAGATCAGCTGAGAAGTCATCACTAGTGCGTGCTTATAGTTATATAGTAATAACTATATATCATACCTCCCCCCCTAGGAGGAAATTGTCCTCAATTTCCAGACAACTTCTCACCTTAACAATTCTGCATTCCTAACTTAACACAAAATACAGAATTGCACTTAAAAAAAATTTGACAAGGTAACTAACAATAGACATTGTCCTCTAAATAAAAAAAATAACTTGGAAAATTTAAATAATGACATTGACACTATAAACGACTCAGCTTCTTCTTCCACACATATAATACCAACTATTAACTCTCAAAGTAAAATTTCTATTATTAAAATAAAATATTAATATTATATAAATATTAATTTAAAGGTCGAATTTACCAAAAGCAAGGACCTATTTAATTTCTAGGAAAAAATTTGACCCAGCAAACATAACTGGAAAATATGTTGAACAAAATTTTAACTCTGAAAACAATGGTTCTATAATTTTAGCACTGAGAAATATTAAATGTCATTTTTGTTCAGCTTCTATATGGTCAGAAGAAAAATCTGATGGGTCATTTAGCAATCCTCTGTTCGGTATATGTTGCGCAAAAGGTCGAGTTTCTCTTCCTCCACAAAATCCACTACCAGACTTCCACTACCAGACTTTAAACTCTTAACCGAAAAATCAAAAGACTGTGACAATTTTCGCACTAACATCAGACTTTATAATAAAATATTATCTTTCACTTCTGTTACTTCGAATTATGATCGAAATTTAATGAAATCAACAAGTGGTGTCTATACTTACAAAATCAATGGAACAGTAGTCCAAAGAATCAGTAATCTCAAACCTGATGACCCGCTCCATCCAGCCTTCTCTCAAATTTATACATATGATCTTGACTTTCAGTCAAAGTATAGATCAAATAGATTTAGTTCTAATGTTAAAATAGACATTTTGAACGGATTACAGCAGAATCTAATAGATCTAAATCCATATGTAAAAACATATCAACAACTTGGAAAAAGATTAAAAGATGACCCTTCTCTAAATTTAAATATAGTACTAAAAAAAAACTCTTCAAAAGATAAGAGGTATAATTTACCAACAACTGACGAGGTAGCTGTTTTAATTTCAAATAATGAAGGTGAAACAATTAAAAATGATTTAGTTATTCAATCAAATGATGGTTTGGTAAAAAGAGTTAATGAAAAACACAGTTATGCAGACCCTCTTCATTATGTCCTTATGTTTCCAAGAGGGGAACAAGGTTGGCAATTCGATGCCTATCCACTTAAAGAGCCAATTAACTCTAAAAACTTAACATCAATTGAAAAAGACATAACAACAAAAGATAATTTTGTTTCGGCGATGCAGTATTATGCCTATCAATAACATGATAGACCAAGTAAAATTCTAATTTTAAATTTCTTCTTTTTTAAATCAATTAAAATTCGATATTTTAAAGATTCAAATTTAAATCTATTTGGAAGGCTATTTCATCAATATATAGTTGAGCAATATGCGAGTAAAGTTGAAAGTTGTCGTCTTAATTTCCTTAAATTCAATCAAGATGCTATTCGAGCTGAAATTTATCAAGGTCTTTTAGACTCTGTTAGGAGCTCAGATAACATTAATCCTGAGAATATTGGAAAAAAAATTATTTTACCTTCTTCCTTCACTGGAAGCCCAAGGAATATGCATGAACTTTTCCAGGATGCCATGTCAATTGTTAGAGCTTTAGGTAAACCCGATCTTTTCATTACAATGACATGTAACCCTAAATCGCCAGGTTTAAAAAAAAACCTTCTCTACGAACAAGCTCCAAATGATAGACCTGACTTGATAGCCCGTTACTTTAAAATTAAAGATGCTTTTAAATTGTTAAAAACTGTATGATGCATGGGCCATGTTGTCCAGGATATCCGAACGCTCCATGCATGAGCGAAGGAAAATGCAGTAAAAAGTTTCCAAAAGATTATAATGAGGAAACAATACTCGGAAACAACACTTATCCAATTTAAAAGCGAAGTGAAAAAAATGCAGAAAATAAATGGGTTATTCCATATAATCCATATTTAATTACTAAGTATAAATGTCACATTAATGTAGAAATTTGCAATTTTGTAACTGCTGTAAAATATCTTTTTAAAATATGTTTACAAAGGTAGTTTTCATATTTTTTTAATTTATTTATATAAACCAAAAATTAAATTTAAAAAGGCTACAGTTTTTAGCTTTTTAAGGTTGCGAGAATTTTAGAAAAAAATCCACTTTTTCAATAAATGTGGATTTTTATTCCGAAATATTACACAAAATTTAAATTTAGATTACACAAATTTTTTTTTGCGAAATGTAAATTTAAATTTTAGTTGTTCAAGTTTTTGATTTTTGAATCTTGATAATTGCTAGAATATTTTTTTCACTAAGAACATGATAAATCACTTATTACTATTAATACAAATGACCCTAAACAACAAACTGTCACCAGCTCAAATACAGAGTTAAAATTAAATTACGAAATCGAAAGATTCAGAGACATGAGGTATTTAAGCGCTCCTGAATGCATTTGGAGACTTTTTCATTTTAATTTAAATGACAAAAAGACTTTCTATTCATCTACCCAACAAACAAACATGTTTTTTCAGATCTGATTTATCAAAAGAAAGTATTTTATCCATTAAAAATGAGACTGAATTAACTGCATTTTTCAAGCTAAACGTTGAGTTGCTTAAAGAATCATCACAAACTTTTCATTATAACGAAATACCTAAATTTTTTACTTTCATTGAATCAGAAATAAAATGGAAACGTAAACAGAGGTAAAACTTAAAAATTTAATAGCTTTTTCTTTATTCTAAATCTGTAATAAATTTGTCAAGACCCGACCAAAATATTATTGGAAGAATGTATTTTGTTCACCCTTCTGACATTGAACGCTATGCTCTTAGAGTTTTGTTACTTTATAAAAAAGGTCCCATTTCTTACGAAGACCTATTAAATGTTGATGGAGAACAATGTTCTTCTTTTAACGAAGCTGCACAAAAGAACGGTTATTTGGAATCAAATAACCAATGGGCTGACTCTCTTGAAGAAGCTTTCTTTAGGATTACGAATATTGATGAGTTGAGGAAATTTTTCGTAATCT
>NTPY01000139.1:50405-88040 GCA_002922825.1 Brachionus calyciflorus
ATTTTTATAGGATTTTTTATGAGAAATTGGTTTTTAAACTCAATAATTTCTTATTTAGCTTCCTAATGCTTCCAAAATGGTTTAATTTTACCAATAAGTTTCAAAGCAAACTTAACATTTTAGTTGCAATAAGAATAAATCTTAGTATTTAAAAATGTAAAGTGTGAAAATTAAAAAATTAACTATAAAGAAAAAAATTTTCCCACGCTAATTAAAAACATAACACAAAACATTTCTTTAAAAAAAATAGTTATTTTTTTTATTTTCTTATTCAATGAAACAAAAAAGTCTAGATAGATTAATTTATTTATTTATTTATTTAAAGCTTAGGCTGAGGTCGACTACCGACCACTTACGTAACACCCCGTTAAATAAGGCGGCGTTATTTGAAGTGAAATTCAATTATTTATAAAATGTCATTAATGAAAAAAAAAATTACCAAATTTTAAAATAATTAATAAAAAAACTTATAGTCACATTCGGATAAAAATCTACTTTTCTTCTTTTTTTTTTTTAGGTTTCAGACAGCCTAGTCATTATCATATCCAGAAGTTCCTTTGTAACGGAATGGTTTTGTGAATACGAATCTTTGATAATTTTGATTGAGTCGCTTAATTCATATAATTGACCACTTTGACTTGATGTTAATAATTCAATAAGACTTAATCTATTTTCAAATAATTTTGCCTTAGATTTAATTTTTGACTCGATTAATTCGTGTAAAATATTAAGTGTTTCAGGATCTCTAATCCTTGGATTTATTTGAATTTTTTCATTAATAGTATCTTTAGAGTCAAATATTTGTTGGGTTTTGTCATTCATTTTGTTGCTTAAATTATTCGTTACGTTTAGGCAGGTCTTGAATAATTGACTTTTGTCATTCGACTCAGCTTTAACGTTGTCGTATAAATTGTTCTTTGGAGTCGTCTTAAGTTGATCTAGTTTTTGTCGATTGCTTTCGATGCGCTCTTGAATCTTTTTTGTCCATTTCTCGATTTTTTTTAATGCATTCAAATCATTTTGAAGCTGAGTTTCTAGTTCTCTTTGGTTTTGTTTAAGTAATTTGTCTTGATTTTGTTTCATTTTGCTGCGAGTAAACTATCGGAATATAACGAGGAATCCGTAAAAATTATATTTCAAAATTCCTATTATTTTCTGATCCCTTAGTCGCTATTAAACGCTAATAAACGATAAAATTTTGAAATTTGAAATTTATGTTAATTTTAATTTTTTTTTCTTTTAATTTTTTTGAAACGTAAACAGAGGTAAAACTTAAAAATTTAATAGCTTTTTCTTTATTCTAAATCTGTAATAAATTTGTCAAGACCCGACGAAAATATTATTGGAAGAATGTATTTTGTTCACCCTTCTGACATTGAACGCTATGCTCTTAGAGTTTTGTTACTTTATAAAAAAGGTCCCATTTCTTACGAAGACCTATTAAATGTTGATGGAGAACAATGTTCTTCCTTTAACGAAGCTGCACAAAAGAACGGTTATTTGGAATCAAATAACCAATGGGCTGACTCTCTTGAAGAAGCTTTCTTTAGGATTACGAATATTGATGAGTTGAGGAAATTTTTCGTAATCTTAATAGAAAACTGTCAACCATCAGATATTAGAGGTCTTTGGGAACGTTTTAAACAGGAAATGTCGATCGACATTCTTTATCGGTATAGGACCATTAAAAATGATCAAAATTTACAATTTGATGACTGGGTGTACAATACTTCGTTACATTTAATAAATCAAATCTTACAAAAAAGTTCAAAAAATGTTCAACAATATACAGAAATTTTAAAATATGACCCGACTAAAATAATTTCGTTTGAATAGTTAAATACAATTCAAACAAATTGCTCAAATACTCTTATAAATGAAGAAACTAACTATGATACAGTTTCTCAAACCGAATATGAGGAAAATTTTAAAAAATTAAACATTGACCAACTAAATGTATTTAAAAAAATTGTAGAAAGAGTTCAAAAAAACTCAAGTAAGCATTATCCTCTAATTAAATTAAAATAAATTAAATTAAAAAAAATTTTACCTATAGAAAAATTATGTAAGATTTTAGGCTTTGTGCAGTTCATTTCAGTTTGAATGAATTGAAATGAACTGCACAAAGCCTAAAATTGTGCCGAAAAATAAAAAAAATTAACCATTTTTTTGCTAAGATGAAGAGAATCTATTTTTTGTTGATGGACCAGGTGGAACTGGAAAGACCTTCCTTTACAATACAATTGTGTCCTATTTTAGAATTTAAAAAAAATTGTTTTATCAGTTGCTTCATCAGGTATTGCTGCTCTTCTTTTACCAGGAGGTCGAACAGCCCACTCAAGGTTTAAAATTCCATTAAATCTTAACAATACATCATGTTGTGACATATCAATACAGTCAGATTTGGCAGAATTAATTCGAAAAGCTGACTTGGTCATCTGGGAAGAAGCGCCAATGATGCATCGCCATGCATTTGAGGCTGTTGATCGAACTTTTAAAGATTTGATGAAAGTTAAAAATCCTCTTTTTGAAAAAATCTTTTTTGGCAACAAAGTAATGTTATTTGGAGGAGATTTTAGACAAATATTACCAGTAATCAAGAAAGGGAATAGCGCCGAAATTGTAAATTCGACGCTCAACAAATCCTCATTTTGGAAAAAAACAAACGTTTTAAAACTTAAAACAAATATGAGAGTCCTAAAAAAGACTGGATTAGACAAAGAAAAGGCTAAAAATTTTCAGAATTTCTTATAAAATTGGAGAAGGTTCAATGAAAAAATATAAAGACCAAAATGGCTACGATGATTTGATTGAGATACCTTAACAAATTATTAATCATTATGATAAAGAAGGTTTAATTAAAAAAATATTTCCAGATACATTAAGAAAGTAATAAACTCCATTTTTAGTATTTAAATATTAGATTAGAAAACTTAATCATTTTTTTAAGCTCATCTCCAGAAAATTTTATTGATTCGGCAATTCTTTGTCCAACAAACGATGAAGTTGACTCAATAAATGAAATTGCGACCAATCTTTTAAAAATTGGTGAAAAAGTAGAATATCTAGCACAAGACTGCCTTATAGTTGACTCAGAGACTGCTTCTTATCCTACTGGATTTTTTAATAGTATTAACCCGCCTGGAATACCACCATTTAAACTTTGTCTTAAAGTCGGTCAACCAATAATTTTATTAAGAAATATAGCTTCGAACATGGGACTTTGTAATGAGACAAGATTAATAGTTAAATCATTGCATACCAACTTAATTGAAGCAGAAATAGCAATAGGAATATTAAAAGGAAAGAAAGTATTTATTCCAAAAGTACCATTAATTCCTTCAGATTCAGGACTTCCTTTCGATTTTAAAAGGACACAATTCCCAATAAGGCCTGCGTTTGCAATTTCTATAAACAAATCACAAGGACAAACATTAAAAAAAGTCGGTATTTATTTAGAGCAACCAGTTTTTTCCCACGGCCAACTTTATGTTGCTCTTTCTCGAGTTTCTGACTTCAAGGACATTTCGATAAATCTACCAATTGGTGTCAAGCATACAAGAAATGTCGTTTATCATGACGTGTTTTTGGAATAGAAATTTTATATTAATTTATTTTTTTTAAATCGAATAAAAAGAAAAAGAACAAAAAAAATAATTTCTTATAACCCAAATTATTTTATAAAAATTAATCGTAAATTTTGAAATTAATTTAACCTTGACTAATTAAATTAGAAATTTGGGATATTTATTGAAAAAAAATGGAATTTCTTTACATATACCCTATAACGGCTCGTTACTCGCATATAAAAAGCTGCGCTTCCCTATCTTTTAAAGTCCTTCATTTATTAGATCTTTCGAAAATTACTTTATTTTAATCAAACAATTTATCAACTAACTTAATTATTTTATAAATGTTTTGTACTTAACGAAATTTCCAAAATATTATAAAAAATTTTCTAACTATAAAAAATTGTCTCTTGGATGTCGAAAGCAGATCTTTTGTTATCAAATGGCTTTTTACTTGTAGTTTTTCCATTCACAGAAGCTTTTAAATTTTTTTATTTGAAAGAATTTATTTAAAAGCTTTCTATCGTTAAAAAAATTCCCACGTGAAAATGTAGTTGTATGTTGGATTGTGAATTAGAAAGTTTTGTTGAATTTTTGGCTTAATTAAAAATAAATAAAAAACATTTAAATGCTATTATTGGTCAAAGTCAGGCATGTACTTTTAATAATTTGTCTTTAAAAGCCAAATTGTTCGTTGAATTTGCATAACATCAAAATCACACAATATTTAACATCTTTAATTAACCCTAGACATGATATGTGGGGTGCAAACTAACCCCAGATTTTTTTTCCATTATTTTTTTTTCTCATAATAACTGTAAATTACCATTAAAAGGATTTTAAAATTCTGTCGAGTAGTTTTTGAGAAAAATGAAAAAAATCGTTTTTATCAGGATTTTTTATAAAATCTTAATTATTTTTCCTTTAAAAATTTACACAAAAAACAACATATCATGTCTAGGGTTAAGGAACTTGCCATTATTAGAAAAGTTATTAAAGTTAAGTTACCAAGTTATTATTATTTTGTTTAGGTGCTTTAAAAAAAATTGGAACTTAAATGAATTTAACTTGCTAAATTCTTTTTAAACTCTTAAAGATCTTGCATGTATTTCAAAAAATAAACAAAATCATAAAAGAGGTTATTAAGCAATACTTTTCAAGAAGTTTTAATTATGAAATAAATAATTATAAAAATTAGAAGAGACTCGTTTTTAATATCCACTTAGATAAACAGAAAATATATCGTACCATAAAAGTATGTTAAAATATTCTTAAATAAATGTTTTTCAATTTGATCAAAATAATAATTTTTCCACAAATTCCCTTTTTCTAATAATAGAAATATTACAAAATTAATGATTTTTAAAACGTTTTATATTTAACTTATAGTATTTTAATTCTTGAGCTGTTGTGTTTTTTTTTGTTTGGAACGAGAACTATGGTACTTTCGGAGACACATATGATATTTAGATTAAAAGAAATAAAATAAATTGGCTTTAAGATTTAGGGTGTAATTATAGCAAAATTTAAATTAAAGATCAAAAGAGCAATTAAAAATTTAGGTATAATTTCGAGTGAATATTTTCTTACCTCTGAATTTTTTTTCAACACGATTAAGCTAATATTATTTTATGAGAAGGTATAATTTTTCATACCGAATTAATTAAAATTTAAATTGGTACAAAAAAAAGCAATTACATTTTCTTGATCTTTACTTTTTTATCTTTTTAAATCTACCGCTTTTTTTTTTCCACTTTCCATCTGTATAAATTACTAAGGAATAGACTGTAATTTCATGGAATTTCTAGAAAAAATAAGCAAATTTAATATAAAATATTTAAAGTTCTATTCTTTAATTTACGATTTCAATATTTTTTTGAATTAAATCAATCAATTAGAGTTCTTAGAAAAAAGAAAAGCTGACAATTTTAATAAGTACTCAATTAAACAGAGTATATTTTTCGAAAATCAATTTATAATGTTTTGTACTAAATGCTATTAATTATTTCTATTGGTTGAAATATAAAGTTTAAATTTTATTTGCTCTTGAGTTGTATTAATTCTATAATAATAATTTAAGTAAGTCATTAAAAAATAATAGGTATTAAAATCAAACAACCAATTCACATGTAAATACCAACTGTGAAATTTTAATAAAATCTATTTGTTTTTGTATAAACATACGAATTTTAGCTCTTTTTTATTAATAAAATATTAAATTAATAAAGCTAAGAAAACAGTAATACAACCAAATAGATAGCTACTAGTTCTCGTCTCAGTATCCTGTCTATCTTTTTCTATCTCACCTAATAGATTATTTAATCAATTAATTTAATCAATCAATTTTTTTTAATATAAATAGTCATTGATTTTCAACTTTACTTTATATTAGATAAAAAACTTGAAAAAAGATATTATTTTTTGATTAAAAACAAAATGGAAAGATTACCAATTTTTGTAAATGGCGTTGAAAAATATGCAAGTGGCATAACCAAAGATACAACTGTAGATGATATTAAATTTGCCATGTTGTCTGCTACTCAATCGAATTTTACACCAGATAAAATGAATGACTATGGTGTATTTGAAATGTTTCAATCAAATGAAAAATTACTTGATGGCCAAACTAAAATGTACAAAATCTTAAAATCATACAAGCTTATTCACAGTGAACAATTATCTCAAATTAAATTTTACATTAAACAAAAAATTCACTCTTCATCAACATCATCTAAAGACAAAAAACTATCTAATGATAATAAATCCGATTCAAAAGGATTTAAGTTTTGTGCTCTTTCACCAACTGTCAAGAAAACATGGAACCAACAAAAGGCCTTAAATGGAAAATCATCATTTGTCAAAAAACAACTAGAAACATTTTTTTCAAGTGCAAAATCTGATAAATCATCCTCATCAAATGTGTCTATTTGTTCAATACCATCAAATGCCTGGTCATCTGATTGTGATGAACAACAAGATGTCTCTTCAAATCTAAAAGAGCACAAAAATAAAAAGTATGCTTCGATTAGACAATTAAATCGAATGAAAAAATCAACAATTAGAAAGACACAAGATTTGCCAATAAATAACGAGATGAAAATTCGTTTGGATAAAATACACGAATTGAAATCTCAACTTGAATCTATTCAAAGTCAACTAGGACAAAATCAAACAAAATCTCTTTTGTTAACCTCGTCATCAACAACACAGTCATCGTCAGCTCTAACAGAAATGGTTAGCTTAAAAAAGAATTTATTAAATTCATTAGAAACAGAATTAGAGAATTTAGAGAAGCAACAAATTTCCAAACAAACTTCATCTAGTTCTATTAAATCAACTGATTCTGGTATTTCATCATGCAACTCTGATGATGATAGTGAATCTTGTTTTCTCTATAAAACAATCAAATATGAAACTCTTGTATAAATTTTTCTAGTTACTTTTTTTTCAACCATTTATTTTTACCATTCAATTTTTTTAAAATTTGAAATAATTAATAAAAATTTTAAAATTAATTTTGAACATTTTTTAACTCATTGAATTTTTAATATTATCCTTTTTCGAAGGAAAAACACATTTTCAAGTTGTTTTTTCCTTTTTCCAAGTAATTCTTTTGATCCTAAAACCCTTATGTTATTTTAGAAAAATAAAAAAAAAGGCACAATTAACTCTCAATTTTAACACAAAACATTAAATTGTTTAGATTTTATACATTGTTGAATTTATTTAATCACTGGAAGTTTTATACAGCAGTTATAACGAAAAAGAAGCGTGAGCGTTACCATACCGATTACCATTACCATTACCCATTACCATTACCCATTACCGTTACCATTACCCATTACCATTACCCATTACCGTTACCATTACCCATTACCCATTACCCATTACCCATTACCGTTACCATTACCCATTACCGTTACCATTACCATTACCATTAGCATTACCATTAGCATTACCATTAGCATTACCATTAGCATTACCATTAGCATTACCATTAGCATTACCATTAGCATTACCATTAGCATTACCATTAGCATTACCATTAGCATTACCATTAGCATTACCATTACCATTACCATTACCATTACCATTAACCGTTACCAAAAAAAAATTATTTTTTGATTTTTTTAGAAAAATTTGGTAATGGTAATCGGTATGGTAACGCTCACGCTTCTTTTTCGTTATAACTGCTGTATCATAAACCTTAGTTAAAATTTTTGTCTTTATTTTCGTTTTTGAGTCGTTTTTAATTAAAATTTTCCAAAATATTTTTCTGATTAGAGCTTTTCAAAATTTGAATCAAAATAATTTTTAAAAGAAATCCTTAACTTTTCAAAAATTTAATTTAAAGATAAGTGGCTTAAAAATAAGTCGAAATAATTTGAATTATTCCTAATTTCGAGTAAATACGGTAAAAGTTTTATCCAGATAATTTTCGGAATTTTAATCTAATTGCGTATAACGACCCCGAAAATAAAACTAATGATTTGAAACATTCTACCAAAAAAGCTATCAAAACAAAAGAAAAAATTTTATACAAGCACTTCATATTTGATTGTTTTTTAGAGTCACTATCATCATCAGAGTTACATAATGAAATACCAGAATCAATTGAATTAGATTAAAATTGTTTACAAACTTTAAGGGTCTTAAATTAAGGGTAGACTACTGGCTAAAAATATTAATTTTGCAAAGTTTTTTCCATTTCTTTCAAAAATATTTTTTTGTATGTGTAACATGGGGTTATTTTTTTTTTGAAAATCTGACACACGAGTGGGGTGGGTCTTTTTCCTTGAAAAAAAACCTCTGTGTCAAGCTTTTCTTACAAGCTAAATAAAGGTCTGAAATGTACGAAAATATCCAAAATAAGGGGGCTGTAATTTTCCTTTTAAATAAAACAAAATTCATATTTTGCAATTTTTTTTCTTAACATCTTTTCTTCTTATTCGTTATATTCGTTATGTATAGGTGATATAACTAATTAAGCAATCATAGGTAGAAAAACTTAATTGTCCGAGTGGTTCAAGTCGTTTGATGGAGGACCTTCGAATTTGAATAAATTACCAAACTTAGTAAACAAAAAAATATACTTCAAATGTTAGCTTTTAAAGTTTTTTGTCAATTTACTTTTTTGTTTTCGCTAAATTTGCACAACATTAAAAAAAGCATAAATCAAATACGCAATTAAAATTGTACAATTTTTTCAGCTGTTGGCAACATTTTTTTTATTGCCAAAATTAATTTTAAGAGCTATGCAGAGTGATTTTTGTAAAAAAAATAAGAAAATTGACAAAAAACTTCGACGTACCCATTTAACTCAATATGATTTTCACGACTTTAGATATCTGCCGTAGCCTATTTATTTTTAATTATGAATTTAAAATAGAACGTAAATTTCTTATTTTTTTAAGGGGGGGGGGGTGTCAGATTTTCGGACAAAGGGGCCTAGTGTTGAGAATTTTTCTAACAACTACCTCATGTCTGTAAGCCGAAATTCTTTGCAGTCGATTAATGAACATTATGAGAATGAAGTTTTAAGAATAATCAGTTTTTTTAACATATTTTTTAAAAATTTCATTGCATTTTAACGTGTAAAAGGCTAATCATATTTATTTGAGGAATAAAAAAAAATTACAGGGAATTATTAATTTTTTAGCTTTTTATTAAAAGCTTAAAATTAAGATGCCATTCAAATCTTGGTTTAAAATTATGTTTTAGTAAAATTTACTTAATTGTCGAATTATTTTGTTTTGTTTAAATTTTACTAAATAATAAATAAATAAAAATAATTAATTTTTGACATGTAATTCAAAATGCTTCATTCCATGCTGGTCTTTGAATTGAGTGTGATTCTATTAAATTATTGTTCTGCTGATGATGGTGATGATGCTGAATATGATGATGAGCATGATCATTTATACCCGTTTTAGCTCTTGCTGAAAACTTGACATTTTTCTCACCAAATATTACGCTGCTATCTGCATGATCATTCCAATAACTATGAACATGACTACGATCCTTAAAAATATTCAGAAAAAAATCTTCATGCAAAATCAAAAATTTCTAATTTAGTGATGTAAAACAAAATGTAAACAAGTTAAGATAAAATTAGTAGAAATCCAAGTATTATTTTGGAAGATTAGTAAAAAAAAACGCTCAAAAAATTAATTTTTTCAACTTAATATTACCGATTTTAATCCTTCTGGAGGCTTTAGAAAAAAAAAATCATAAACATAAATAAAAAATTTGGAGATTTTAATAAATAATCAAAATATCATAAAACAAAATTAGACGATCAAAAAATTAAATTTAAAAAAAAAATTATAAATGATAATTAATATGAGCTTTTACTTGTTCATCAGGATAGTGTCCATATTTTTCATAATATCGTCTATTATGCATTAGACATGGACATCTCTTGTAGCCATCATAGCTACTATGGGGACTCTCAATTGTTGTTTTGAATTTAAGCTTAAATCTATGAGGTGCAGGTTTCTCTGTCTAGGTAAAAATAAATTTACTTAATAGTTATAAGAATTTTAAATTAAATTTAGGAGAATTATGAGTTACGACTAAAGATGGAAATTTCAAATTGCTTTCTTCAAATCTTTTTGCTTGAATTTTGTCAAAGTTTCTGATAACTGGCAAATAAAAGTCATTATTATTATTTACATTCGTTTGTTGTTTGATTTCGGAATTTTTTGTTTTATTACCTCTTTTGTCATCTTTTTCGCTACTATATGCCTTTATACGATCAATCTAATATGAGCAAAAAAATAAATTATACTTAGTTATTTCATATTAGACTTTTTTTTAAAATTTGATAAGAAATCATCACAGATTGATTGATAATCGCTTATTTTCATAAAAAAACTATTTTTGTGCTGTTTTTGATTGATTTTGGAAAAAGTATATCGAAATTATATTCTTTTTTAAAACTAATTTTTTTACTTTTTTGAATATTGCCCATGGGGCTGAAATAAATAAATAATAATATCGAAATTATACTTTTAACAGTATAAGTATAAATTTTATATACTGCATTTCTCGCGAATTAACGGCGTACCCGCACTCGTACCAAAGAATTTTTTTTAATTTACAAAAACAAAAAGGGACCAAATTTTTGTTCGCATTTTAGTGCGGCCCTTAAAAACGAAATTTTATTTTAAGTGCGACATTTAAATCCAAATTTTTATTGTTGATGCATTAAAAAAACCCAAATACCAAAAAATAGCGCATGCTCTTTTAATAAGGGTTAATTTAACATGGGCCCCTATGAGGCTTGTGCATGCACTAAAATCTCGATTCGGGTTTAAGTGCTTCGTAGCAAGGTAATACGGTTCTTGTAAAATTTTTATTTAAAATCTATTTCACTTGAATTTTTTCATTGAATTAAAGACAAAGAAGCGTAAAATTAATTAATTGTTAAAGTGTATAAAGAATTAATAACAGATTATCAAAAGGTCACAAAACCACCAGGTCACAGACACAAGCGGAGCTTTATTTCAATTCATTTTGATTGGAAAAAGGCAAAAAGTTCAAAAAGTAGGGAAAAGACACCCAAACTATTTCAAGAAAAATATTATAAATAAGTTCATTTCTTTTCAATTCTAAACCCTATAATGATCCGTTCTAGAATTTTAGACATATCAAAATGATAATAAAGCATAAAATTTAAAAAACCTTGTTTCTTTCATCTAATGATTTGCTTTCTCTCTTTCGTATTGCCAACATATTTTCATTATTATCTTTTCTCAAAACAAGTTTTGCATCATTTTTTTCGTTTCTATTTAAACTTTTGGTTCTATCATTTAGATCATTTTCTTCACTTTTTTCTTTCCGTGACCTTGGTTTTGTCGGTTTCTTTTCGATTTCTTTATCTTCTCTTCTATTAATTATTGTTGGTGTTGGATCATCTAGGACGTCATCTTCATGTCCAATCATTCTTTTAGTCTTTTTCCTATTCTTTTTGGGAATAAAATCTTCTTCATTAATTTCTTCTTCATTTTTAGCCACTGGTATAAAATCCACTTCATCGTCTAAATTTTCTTCCTCCTGTGTGTCATCGATAGGGCTAGCAGGTTTAATTTCAACCTTTTCTTCTTCGACATTTTCCTCTTTATCATCAATCTCAATTTTATCGTTATTCATCTCTTCATTATCTGTTTGAATTTCTTTATCAACACTCGGTAAGTGCTTTTCCTCTTCTTTTTTTGGCGTTTCATCTATCAAATTATTTTTCTTAATTATTTTTACCGGTGTTGGTTCTTTCGTTTTAAATATGCTCTCGTCGACAAGTTCTGTTGTTGTCACTTCAATTATTGTCTTTGTTGTACCACGTATAGCGAATGATTTACCGTCTTTAGAACGAGGGGTTACTGTTTGATTTTTATCAGTTTTTTCAAATCGTTCAACAACCTCTTTTTTTTCTTCTTTTTTCTCTTCTTTTTTCTCCTCTTTTTTTTCGTCTGCTTGTGGTAAATCCAATTTTAAACTTTTTTCCGGTTTTTCAACTGATTTTGGTTTACTTTCGATTTTTTTCTCATTAGGATCAGGTTTTTTCTCATTTTCAGATATTTTTTTCTCAGTTAAGTCGGATTTTGAAGGCTTATCTTTGACATCTTGTGTTGTTTTCGATTTTGGGTCAGTTTTTTTTTCAACAATCTTCTGCTTTTCTTCAGGTTTTGGGCTTTTTTGGGCTTTTTTTTCGACCGGCTTTGGCTCCTCAACAGGTTTATTTGGGGGAACCTGATTTTCTTCTTCTATTGTATCAAGCTTTGATTCGTTTTCTGGGATCGGTTCTTCATTTTCTTCTATTATTTGTTTTTTGTTTTCGTAATTATTAACTTTCTTGCTCGGTGTACTTTGGTTTTGATTTTGAACTCGATTATCGTTTTGGCTACTTTTTGGAGTATAAGGGGATTGTTGCATTTGTTGGTAAAATTGTTGATTTTGATAGTACATCATTTGGTATGGATTCGCAAATTGAAATGGATTAAAATTTTGTCCTTTAAATGAATTTTCTTGTTCAGATTGCTTGAATCCACCAATTTTATAAAACCTTACTGGTTTAATTGGCGACGTGGCCATTTTTATATTAATCTCTTATTAGTTAATTAAAAGAAATATTCTTTTGATATTTTATCTTAAATGAAAAAAATATAATAATTAGAAAAACTTTTAAAACTACAATGAAACTTTTAGCAAATTTTTACTACTTAATCAAGAAAAGAAATCTCCTCCTTATTTGGTCCCTTTTTTAAATAACTTAACCGAATTTTCTGTGACAAGTATCTAAAAAGCAAAATAGAAAACAAAGTACCAAAAATCTAGGTATTAAAAATTCTAGATCCAGTTAAAAATATGTTAGAAGACTAAGGTTTCATGAGATCCGCTACACTGTAAATATTTTAGGCGATAAGCAAAAAGAATCTGAGTAAGTAAGACGCTTTTATGCTTTTAAGCGAAAAAAAATTCGCTTATAAGATGAAAAAGATTTTCATTAAAATGTAAATGACCCTAAATTTGAATTTTTTTAATATTTTTTTTTTCCACTTTCTCATAAAAAGCGTCTTACAAATAGGCGAATTTCCGCCTAAACAAATTAAAGTGTAAGAAATTTTAGATGATTGCCTTAAGATAAAGATCCGTAAGCTTTTTTATTTCTATCAAAATAATTGTGAAATTAAAAATTTTTTGAAATTTAAAAATAAAATTAATTTTACCTAAATCGCCCGATTAATATTTTAATATTGACTGCCAACTTTAAAAGCAAAGTTCCCAAAATCATAAACCGTACTTAAAATTTAGCGGTTTTTGAGTCCTATTAAGTCAAGTCAATTCTAATAAAAATATTCTGAGATTATTCTATATTATAGATATGACAATTCATTACAAGAGTTAGCTTTTATTTTGGAAAATTTGATTCATAATTATTTGAATAAATAATCCTAAAGTTGGAGAAAATATAAATTTTTAAGGAAAAAAGTCGCACAAAAAAGGTTTTAACAGTGAAAGCTTTTAAACTTAAATTTTTTAGAAAAAAATAATCATTCCAATATAATCATTTAATGAAAGAAAAACTAAAAGAAACTAAAATTGATTTTGGACACTTTACAGTAAAAAATAAAACAAACATGTATGCTGGTATACATCGACTCTTTGTTTCTTCTGCTTTATTTGATCCTTAGGGCTTGACCAATCTTCTTTTCTCAAGTCTTCTCAGGAGAAGAAAAGCTCTTTAAAAAGACACAAGTCTGTATCAATTGTTTCAAAGGAATAAGTTAAAAGAACTGAATAAGATTCATTAAAATTTGGAATATTTAAATGATTTAAAAATTTTATAACTAAATTCTACCTTGGTATAATTTATGGGTGTTTACTTTTAATATAGTTGGAATTTTTGTCAATCGTTTTAGAAGAATAATCTAATTTGTATTTTGGAATTTTTTTTAAGTTTTAATCTTAAAAAATTTATTTAAGAAAAAATTATAACTTCCTTTAAAAATGAAAAAAAAGAAGAAATTTAAAGATTAATTTTAAAATTGTCGTTTGGTAGTTAAATAATAAACAAGGATAAAAAAAATCAAAAAATTTATGCCAAGTTTCTCTTTCATGCATAGTATTGTTAGGCATAAAAATTAACAAAAACAAACATTAGTTTCTAAAATTAAAATTGAATCCTTTAAAAATTATTATTTTTTTAATCTGAATGGTTACTTTAATTTCTATTGACTTAAGTCATTCCAGGAGTAATGAAATAGAAAAAAAAATTTTTTTTTTCTTTGGAAAATAAGTCGCAATTATAAAACTAAAAGTATTTAAGTATTGAGAAAAAAAATTTCAAAAAAATTAAAGCGTTTGTTTATAATTTCACAATCCTTGAAAAAAATAATTCTAGAAAAAATTGACCAATAAATACAGTAAGTAATAAAAGAGGTACTCAAAAATCAGCAAAAAAATAAGGAAAAATAGAAAGAAAAAAATTCAATAGTTTTATAATTGGTCGATTAAAGGCTAGGGCTTCTTCATATGCATTTGTTCTTTAGTCGTTTGGGAAAAAAATGGTTTTAAGATACTAGCTAATCTTTAAATTACAAGCTTATAAGAATAACATTCTCATTTCTATAGTTACTTAAGTACATAAGTAAGTAATCAAATTTTAAATCAACTTGATGGAAATCTTAAAATTTCTTGAGATGAATAATAAACCTTATTGTTGAAGTAGAAAAATTTCAAAGTTTTACCAATTGATTTTGCAATAAAAGAAAAAAAAATAGTTTAAACACCATTTCTATTTAGCTTAAACTAAAAATTTGAGAAAAAAAGTGATTATTAAACATAGGTTAAAATGATCATGTTATTTTAATAAATTTCATTTATAAATTGTTCCAATCATAATTTAGATTACTACTTAGGTGATTCAATTGAAAAAACTGATAGATATCCTCTAAAAGTAAAATAATATAAAAGGATACGTATAACAAAAAAATTCTTTGAAAAAAAAAATAAAAGCTTATAAGGAACAAGCCTTTAAGATTATGTATACTTAAAATTTTTTTAGATTGTTTTTAGAACAAAACTTTTTTAAATTAATTTCAATTAGAAAACTTTAAACGGCTTTTTCACTTTTAAATTAAAAATTTAATAGTTATTTCAATGAATTCGTTCAAAAAATTATTTTTATAAATTTTGATTCAAATAAAATATTTTAACTGTGTTTAGATTTAGTTATGATATATCGTTATATACTGAAAGACTAAGAGATTTTTAAGTGCCAATACAACAAACATTTTTAAATTTGTAATTTAATTTCTTTTAAAGTTCAACATTAGCTTTACGACCATGAGTTAATTTACGCTAAGGTTCACCAAACCATAAACCCTAGTTTTATTTTCGATGTTTTCGAAATTCATTTTTAAAGAAGACACTTTTGATTATAATATTTTTTAAAAATTTGGGCATGTTAAAGTTTTTTGTCAATTTAATTTTTTTCAAATTGTCTGACCAACACAAATCGCTCTGAAAAGAACGGACTTTTCTAAACTTAAAGGTCTTTTAACGTTGCCAACAGATGCAGCAAATTTTACAAAAATTTATTTTTTCCTTTTTTTCTTTTTAAAAAAGCAATTAATTTCAAATTACCTATTCAGTATGTCTAGAAAATTTAGAACAAATCTGTTTTTTATATTAATTTACTTTAGAAAAAATAGGGTTTATCGTTTGGGAACCTTAATATCTTCTTAGATTCGAGACAAGTGCCTAAATTCAAGGAGATCTTGCAATTAATAAAGATGAAGAATATTAATTTTAAGTTTAAAAAATATAAACAACTAGAAGAATTTTTAGGAATTATATGAAACGAAATCTAAGATAATTTCGGTAGTTTAGAATCAGGAGCCAAGTGGACTATCTTATTAAACATTTTCACTTTTAAATGCCTATCTAGCATTATATCAAAATTGGGAAAATTTTCAAATTACGACAACAATACAAAAAAAAAACTAAATTTAAAATTAAAAAATTTTATAAAATGCGAATATTCACAAAGAATTCTTCTAGGATCAAAGTAAAAACTTTTTTAGACGTTCTGCAGAAGCCTTAAAATTAATTTAACAAATTATAATTGATTTTTACGAGCTAACGCTAAAAATAAGAAACTTTTCTATTAACTAATTTATGTTTTAAACTATCAAATATGTAGAAGATTGTAAATTTGGTGAAAAATTCTCAGAATTCAGTTTTACGAATTCAATTAAGAAAGATTAATTTTAAATAAAGAGACTGAATTTTTAAAATTTTTTTATTTAATAATTTTATGTAGTCGGCTTTAAAAATGATTTTATCGAGCGGCAAGTTAAGAAGCAAAAAAAAAATATAACAATTGTCGAATTTAAAAAAATTAATAGAATAGAATAAGCGATCTTTTACAAAAAAAAATAACAAATAATTTAAGAATAAAAAAAAAACAAATTTTTACATTTTTACAATTTGAATTTAAATTTAATAAAATTTTTTAAAATAAACTATTCTTTTTCAATTTATATAAAATAAAAATGAATTAATATTTGATTCGACAAAATTAAAATTTTTATATTCTACTACTAAAACTATTTCACAGACTTATGTGACGCTAAACTATAACCGCTATCAGCGTTACTTAAATCAGCTCCAGCAGCTATTGATGAAACATCTGTTATTAAAGATGAGGCCGGGTAAAGCTTATACCAACCGTTTACACCTTCTACTAAATTACAATCGTCTAATGCTATTTGAATAATCCCCATAAATACCTTACGATCCAATTTACTAAAATCTCCCCATACGGTAATTTGTAAAAATTTATTTCTATAATCAGATTCAAATCGAAGTGTTTCTTCATAAACTGGCGTTAATGTACGAGGTTGAGATGAAGTCTTTTGCTTTTCTGTACAAACACTACCATTATACAGATAAAATTTGATGTAAATGTCTAAAAAAAAAGAAAATTAAAATTTTAAAATTTTAAGCTTTTCAAAAGAATCGTGATGGTGATTAATTCGTATCATATAAAATGATTTGATGTTAAATGACTTCATAAACAGTTGACGTAACTTTACAAATTAATTCCCATCATTGTATATCTTTTAAATAAAAAAATCTATTTTACTTGGCATTATACGATATCCAATTTTTGGTTTTAACTTTTTAACTTCAACAACTTGAATAGTCAACTTTTGTTTTTCAATATTCATTTTTAGCTTAATTTCACCCAAACAAGCCAAGCCAAGTACTTGCCGACTAACTTTTTGACCAGGTCCCAAATTTTCTACAAATTCATTAAGAGGTCGTTCGTGCGGTAGTTTCAAAGTGCCCGACCACAATTTTGGTTTTTTGTCTTCAGCTGACGAATCGCCTGAAGACGGACTCAAATTTCTATTTCTCAATTCTGGCATTACACCATATTCTTCACTTCGCGCGAATCCTAATCGTTTATTATTTGTCAAATTGGATGCACTATTACTCTTTTTGGACAAACCTAAAATAACCAAAGCCTTCGCCATACTTGGTCTACGTTTTTTATTAGCTGTTTCTGGAAGACTATTCATAGGATTTGTCAATGCTGAATCGGACATAGTACCATCATTTTTTTCTTGACTCGGATTCAATTTAGTTATTTGATTAAGTTTGTTACTTGTTGTAGCTGATTTGCTCGCAGGATTTTTCACGAGTGTATCCGTTTGATTTGGATCATTTATCAAATTACTATTTGTAAAATTATTAGCACCTTTATTATTTAAATCGACAATTGACTTTTGATTTTGATTTTTTGAAAAATTGTTATTTTCCGAAGCATCCGAATCTCCTTCGAAACCATTAATTGCTTTATTATTAGTAGTTTGTTGAATAGCACCTGGTTGATTTTGTGTAATTTTAGTCGAATTTAAAACAGCATTTTGTGTCCTTTGATTTAGTAAATTAGTTGAAAATAATTTTTCAGGTTTAGTATTTGAATTGTTGGTTGGAGTTGGTTTATTAAATTGAGGGAATGTTTGAGAAGAAGAATTTCCTAGACTAAATAAATTCGGAGGTGATGATGATGATGGATTCTTTTTATTTGTGTTTAAATATAAACTATCTTCCTCGTTCGATTCAAATTTTGACACAGTCGAGACTCTAGGTTTATCTTTATCTATTTTTTCTAGCTCTGTCCAAGATTGATTTTTGTTAAAGTCATTTCTCAAGTCCTTTGTTGACGTTGGTGATGTAATTTGAGAGCTCGGTTTCGAATTAATAAAATTATTATTTTCGAAACCAATCATTTGAGCTTTATTCTTTGGTTTGACTGAAAAATAATTACCTATATCATCGTTATTGGTGTTGATTAATTTCAAATCTTTTTCATAATTATTCGAATTAGGTCCATTTAATTTTTCGAAGTCATCGAAATGATTTTTTGCATGGTCTATTTTGTTTTCTTTTTTAATTCCAGAATTTTTCATTTGGGACTCATTTTTCATATTGAGTTCATGTGTTTCTAAAGATTTTTTTACTTGATTTAATTGTGAATGATTTACTTGATTTTCTAATTGCTTTGTTTTTTGATTAGATGTATCATTTGATTCAGAACGTTTTTTTGATTGAACTATTGATGATTCACTATCGGATATTGAATTTTCTTTACTTAATTTCATGTTCATTTTTAATCTCCTAGCTTTTTCGGCAAGGTTAGTAGTGGCTTAAAAAAATTAAATTATTTTATCAAAAAAATTTCAATTATTAAGCTGGTACCCGAAGTCTCAAAGAACTTAGCAAATATGTTTTAATAATTTGAATAATTATTTTTTATTGAACTTTTCCCGATTAACGTCCGACGCCAATTCAGGAGCAGTACAGTAATATTTGAATTTAAAGGCATTTGAATAATAAATCCATTTTGAATCCTTGAAAAAACAACCCTTGTGTTTTTTTCATGGATCTTATACATTTTATTAAAAAACTAGTTTTCTTGTAAGGTAGAGTAGGTTTAAAGTAGTGTTTTGAGACGACTCGGAAAAAATCGACTTTTTTTTCGACTAGTCGACTTTTTGACAGTCGAATTAAAAACCTTAAGAGTCGATTCTAGTCAAAAAAAAATTCCTAGCGTAATTCAAACTCTTTTTAATCGTAGATATGATTTACGTTTAACTAAGGTGAATTGAAAAAGAAATTTGAAAATTTGAAAATAATTCTTACTTTTATCTGGTTTTTCGCGTTGTTTATCTAAAGGTATTTGTGGTAGTTGTCGTCTACGACTGTTTAAACTTCCGCTATTTAGGCTTTCTACTGAAACGCCTATTGTAGGCTTTGATTTTGTGAGATTGTTAAAATACATTTCGGTGATATTTGCTGGATATAAGTCACTCTCAATTAGTCGATTTTCAAACATGTCAGTCAATGGAATTATATTGGCCTTTAATTTGAAAAAAAAATTATTTTCAAAATTTTATAAAACATTTTGCTTGATTACTTTTCCAATTGTTTGTTTTGTTTTTGAATTTATTGTTTCAATTTGAATGTTTATATCAGAAAGAGTGTTTGAGTCTACAGAGTCAAAGGTAAATGCTTCGTTGGCATAAAAAGCACCAGATGATTCATCAACACTACAGGTATCACTTATTTTAGAATATAATTCCCTTTTATAAAAAAAAATATTTAAGTTTTTTCAAGAATATTTTTATTAATAGAACGTAAAATTCTCTTGTTAAAAATTTACGTAAAGTCAATTTACGTAAATTTACGTTAAAAGTAAAAGACCAAAAAATAAATTTATTTTTACTAGATTTTACTATTTTTTCTTATTATTCATTTTTTTTAAACAAAAAATTTTCAAAAAATATTTTAACAATTTTTTACATCATTTTACCAAATTTTACTAATTATTAAGTAAAATTAGGAAAAAATTTGAAAAATCTCGTAAAAATTATTTTTTTCGGCCTTTAACTTTTTACGTAAATTTACGTAAAATCCACTTAAAATATCAGTACTGTATATGAATAACTTATTAAAAAATTTGTTCAGTAAACTTAACAGTTACAATTTTTGTAACATCAGATACCAACATCTGAAATAACTTTGAAATTTTTTAGGAACACACAATTACTATAAAAGAAGTTGCAGAGTAATTGAAGAACTTAAATTTATATAATATAATCCGACTAATTTTTTAACGTTTTCTAATTGGCTTTTTAGAGCTTCTGGGATTAACTATTTTTTTACATTTATCTGAGTTGGCAATATATATTTTTCAAAAAATTATATTTTAGATAGAAATAATCAAAAGAGTAAAAATAATTTTAAAAAAAAGTTTAAAAATAAGTAAATTCATATGGAAACTAAATACTTACTTTTTAAAAGAAGAATTCAAAAGTTGCAGTTTAAAAAAAATATTTTCCAAATTTGGAACAAGATTAAATTGCTGTTGATTTAATAATATTGTCAAAACATTCACATAGAGCTTATTTTCAATTGAATCATGAAATAGTTTCAACTTTAATTTTAATTTAGAAAAAAAAATAAAGGAAATTAAGAAATATAAAAAATAAAACGTGAAAAACAAAAAATAAAAATATGAAAAATGTGCTTACTTGAATTTTGCCTAAAGGTGTTGAATGTTCAAGTGCTTTTTGATTTGTGTTGAGCAATTGATTTTTGATTATATTCCCATCAGCTTAAATAAAAAAATAAAAATTCATAAATTTTAAATTTAATTGAAAAATTAAAAAAAAAAATAATAACAAAAAAAAGAAACAATTGTATAACTAATAAAAAATAACATCGATTACTAGTGACAAAAAAGCATTTAATCAACGTTTTTAAGATTGTTTTTTACCATTCAACAAAGCATTTTTGACTTTAATCTTATACTCTAGAATATAAAATTCTTTGATTGTTCTGTTTCTGGCGCCGAGAAGGTAAAATTTGGATAGGATCATATTTTTGTTTAAAGATTAAAAGGAATTGAAAAAGACTCTTATTTCTAAAGAGAAAATAAATTTATTTCCTGATGTTTATTTATTCATTTTTTGTTTTTGCTTTTTCCTTGACAACCTTTAAAATTGATAAAAAATTGATGAGTAATTCTAAGCTATTAATTTTATAATTTTATTATTGAATAGATTAAGTAATTCTCAAGTTTTCATTTCCAAGGTAAATAAAGTTAAACAAAATGTAACTAGGAAGAAACATATCACGTCATATTACATAAGACTAAAAATTCCTTATTTTTTAAAGAAAAAAAAAATCCATTAGACAGTCCCTTAACAAAAAATTGTCATGAAATTTTATTTGAATCTAATTTGAATTCATAGCTTTACATATTGACTAAATTAAATGACTTTTGTAATATGATTTAGTTTTGTGTCATATATTCCATGTATTTATCACAAAAAAATTTTGAAATCTGATCGGGTTAGGGTTAGAATTGAAGAGTGAATTTATTGAACTTTGTTGAAATTAATAGTTTTAGCACGAATTTAAATTTTTTGCAGACTGTGTTTCTGCTGTTCGTTCGTTCTCCTATTCATGCAAACCTTCTACAACTAGAAGGTTTGCATGAATTGGTTACGAGTATCGAGCAAGATCCATGTTAGAAATTTTATAATATCATTAATTTTTTGACCTAATAGAAAATTAAAAAATTGATTTTTCCAAGAAGAAATCAAAAAAAAAATAATAATTCTATTTTTTTAAAATTAAAATATGTTTGGATAGAACTAATGCTCTTCAGGTATCAAATATTAAATTATTTAATTCATTTTTATTTTTTTTTCTTAATTTCTCTTATCTTTAAAATTTTAGATTTATTTTAAATAAAATATTTTATCAGATTACTGCTTGATAAATCAATTCTTTCTAGGTAAAAAAATATATTAATTTCTAGTCTGACTATATCTTTTAGATAAATGAAAATTTTTTTATTATTCGATCTCCTGCAGGACTATGACGCGCTCAAGTGTCATAGTAAGTCTTTTTTTTCTATTAGAAATTTAATAAGCTCTCACCTTCAAATTGAGATAATTCCTACTAAGTTCTAAAAATAAATTTTTTCGATTAAAATAAAAAAATATTAATTAATTTTAAAATAGCTTTTAGGGAGATAAGAGCTTAAAATTAAGTAGAATTAAGGAGTCAATTATTTAAGCAACATTCAATTTTTTAAATTGTGATATTGATAAGAACTTTTTGAATGAGTCTCCTTAATTTTGTGAAAAGAACAATAATTTTTTTTTCACCAAATTTTTTCAAGAAATGTGAGTGCGTAGATACTACTTTTTTCACGATGTTAAAAGTATACTTTTTTCACTGAGTGAAATTTTTATACTTTTTAAGGAGATGTCAAAAGCATACTTTTTTCACTGTTCCTTTTTTTTTATAATTGAATATTAAAAAAAATCTTTAAATTAGTATACAGTCGAACCTTGCTATAACGAAACCTGATATAGCGAAAAACTCGTTATTATGATACTCATAATACGTCCCAAAATAGAAAATTATATGAAATAACGTCTTGATATAACGAATTTCGATACAACGAAAGGGTGTTTTTCGGAACCGACCCTTTCGTTATACCAAGGTTCGACTGTACCTAAAGATACAAACAACTGACTTAAAATCAGAAATGATAAATGATTTCTCGGTAATTTTTGAAAATTTTTTGTTTTACTGAGAAACAATAAATATTTGGGCATATAGGTGGGCTATTTACTTTAAAAGTAAATGGTCAAAAAGTAGTTAACCAATTTTTATTAGGAGTATGAGTATTTTTGATCAAACAAAAATTACTTGTGGAAAAGTCTAAAATTGGATATTATTAAAACAAGAAGCCTCTGGAGAATAAGAATATGTACAAGCAAGCCAAAAAAAAATCAGATAATATTGAGCGTGGTTTTAACAAGTTTAACAAAATTTAGAAACAAATTTTTACTTTGATCTACGATCTGAAATCAGTAAAATTTCAATACTGTTAATGATAAATAAACCCAATTTAACTGGACTTATCTTACTCCTTTCGTTCTTGTTAAATGTAAAATATTGCTTCATTTTAAAATTTTAGAAGCATTTAGATTAGGATATTTTTTTAAAGTTTTTTAAGAACTTAGCTTTGGTGCTAAAAAATTATTTATCGACTCTAAATTTTACTAAAAATAGTTCCAGAAAACAAAATTGTTTATTTTGCCATGGGCTATTGTGTATATTTTGTCTTAAAATACAATTTGAGTTGACTTTATAAATAGTGGATTGCAAAACGTCGCAAAAAGGTAAAGTTTGTCAATTTAATTTAATTCAATGAGTATTGTTTCTTTTTGTTCCATCATGTTTTACTTTTTTAATATAATTTATATTCAAAATCTATGAACGAATATTGAAAAATAATTCATCTTTTATAAATAAAGAAATTTTAAAGCTTTATCGGAGAATTTTATTAGAAAATTTAGAGAAAAGTGTTCCAAAATCTCTAAAATTTCTACAAAATATTCTTTAAAGACTCTTTAAATTTTCTCTAAAAAAGTACTGACTGGGTATATATATATACTTAAATTCGGTATACAGAAAAATATATATTTAGAGTTGGTATAAAATTGGATCCTCGGAAAAATATTATTTTTATTGGAATAAATATACTAAATTGTTATCAAATACAATTATTTTATAAAATAATTGTTTTTAAAAAAATATATAAAATTACAAATAATCTACACATTTAAAATCATAAGGAAAAAATTACTTGAATTAAAAAAAAAATTAAAAAAAATTCAATTATAATGGTACGATTCGAATAATAACTTTAAAAAAAAATTCGTTTAAGAATTGCTGAGATTAAGATTTTTTATTCTTTTCAAATGTGAAATAATCTCGAACACAAATTGTCATAGCTTTAAACACAAAAAAAATATTTTGAATGCAATTCTGACATGAATTAAGCTTTAGATCCTCTTCGTTTTGGCCATGTTCAGCATCGAATTCACTTAGATTAATAACTTGTAAATTATATTCACATTTAAACAATTTATCTAATTCTTCTTGGTCAATATATGGTATTGAACTATAGGAAAAGCTCGGCTTTATAACTTGAGTATTAGCGCTTAAAAACTCGTTTCTCTTACCTACTTTTAATTGATCATTTTTTAAACTTTTGTTATGTAAACTTTTAATTAGATATGGAGTTGATGATTGATTTGATAAAGTTAATGATCTAATTGCAGTTTTTCTTAAATAATAATAATTATGTTCTTTGTAACAGCCTGAATTTGACATTGGACTTGACGGCGTTTTTAAATCAATCGAATAGAGTCTTATATTCGGACTGTTAATCAGACTTGTTGCCGAGCCAACATTACTATAAACTATAAAACTACCATCTCGGTCTATGACTTTATTTTCACGTTTTCGAATTAAACTTTTACAATTAGAATGTAAATTTACGATCATTTGTTTGGATTTGATAATTCCTCTTTCAGAAGGAGTCTTAACTGTTTCACAACTATTTCTCAAAGCAACTTGTAATTCGGGAGTTTTTGTGACATCTTCTTTAGAACGATTTAAAGTCTTATTTATAGTCGAACTCGACGTTATAGTTATCAATGGTATTTTAAATTGAGACCTATTTCTATTATTTTTAAGTATTTGAATAAAGTAAACAGCTATAATGGCTTTCAACCATTTCAATTTAAATCTTTGTTTAGAAGTTAACGAAGTCTCTTTTTTTTGGTATATACAAAGTATGTCCTCATCGTTAAATTCATCAATATTTTCATAAATATTTTGATTCTCACAAGAAAAAGTGTTGTTGTTATTATTTGAATCGTCATTCATTTGAATCGAATTATTACACAAGGATGAATTAAAAACAGCTAATGGTGCTGATAGATCAAAAATACTTTCAAATTCTGAATACATTTATCAAACAACACCAAATTTAGGTACAACACAAAAATAAGAGAATTAAAAAAAAAATTGTAGAATTGTAAATTGACTTAATTTTTTTAGAAATTTTCAAAGCATGGTTCTTTTTATTAAATGAAGTCAATTAGAAAAAGAAAAAACAAACAGTTGACTTACCCATAAGTTTTACAAGTAAGAGGATTGAGAAGTTTTTCTTTTGATCGAAAAATTCTCTTAATAAGAAAAATAAAAATTCAAAATTCATAAAAACTTAAGATTTTCTTTTGGTGCACATTTTTAATGAATTAATTTCAATTCGTTTTTCTAGTAAAAAAAATTACAATAAAAACTATGCATTGTTTTTTTATATTGCTCATTTAGCATCAAAAACATAGTGTTCAAAATCTTTGACAATCACAGGGACTTAATTCTAATTATCAATTTTTAAAATTTTCAAATTCATTTTTTCCATATCAGAATTGCATTCTTTTCCTTGCATAACTTTCTTAAAAATTGAAGTAGATAAATTAAAAGATGTTCTTACAAACTTAAGTGAAAAATGAACAAATGAATGATAGTTACTCTAAAATTTTAAAACTCGAAAAAGTATTTTTATATTGGGTATTTTAAGAAGTTGTATCATATAAAATTAATTTTAATATATATTTCTATTGGGGCGTTCGTAAATAACTGCTTTTTAATTCTAAAAAAACTTTCTAATTTTTATTCTACAAAATTTTTCAATTAATTCTCTTAATTTCTACAAACACTTAAAACATTCAAAACATTTAGAACTTTAAACTAACCGTTTTTTAAACTCAAATTAGACTCTATTTCTTGGTAGTTACCATTTTTATCTCTTGATAGGCTAAAAATTAAAAATTTATAATTTATTTGATTGATAAATTTTTCTCAATTTTTTACTTTAATATTCGTTCTACAATTAATTCTATTTGAGAATCTTGCTTTGATTTATTTATAATTGAATAGACTTCATCGAAACTTAGACCCCTTAATAATTTACCATTCCATTTTACTATTTCATCTTCGACTTGCAATCTTCCAATCGTATCAGCTATTGAGTCTTTTTTAACTTTAACTATATAGGCACTTAATTGATTTGTTAATGGATTGACTCGACCACCAGTTACTTTCATACCGAAAGATAATGAAAGATTAAAGTCAGTTGCTGAATCTATGGTTGAACTTGATGAAGAATGAACCACAGAGTTATTACCAGGAATCATATTTTTCTTGAGTAGAACATGACCAATCATTTTTTTACCATCGACCGACAACTTCCAATCGCTTGGCTAAAAATTAAGAAAGATTAATCGAAACCGAAATGATATCTTAAATTTATTTCTCTTGAATTAAAAAATAAATCTAAAAATTAATTTACTTTTTGATTTTATTGAATATCGAATTTCAAAAGAAATTACGAATCAATTATATTTACATTTTTTTAAATGACTACCTAAAATTCTATATGATTATAAGCTTGAAAACTTTATTAGTGATGGTCACCGGGGAAACGGACTCTTTACCGGCGAAAATTTAGCTAAAAAGCGAAGATCGGTAACATTGGCGGGGTCTGGTTTCCGGATACGGAAGCAGTAGCGGAGGATGCCTCTAGTGAGCGGAGGTAGTAGCGGGGATTCGTTCCGGTTATCGAAGGCAGTAGCCGGGTCTAAAAAAAATTTGTAAACTTGAAGAAAAAAAAATAATTAAAGACCTAAAAAAAAATCGAGAAAATTACTTAAACAATTTTAGTATTTTCATCTTTTTCTTAACAAATTTAACACCCGCTCCTGACCCCGCTCCGTCTAATTTTCCCGGCCTCTACTCATTTTTTTTAACCCCGCTATTCTTATATTTTTCCGCCACTAACCTCCGCTCCGTTTTTCCACTGCTCCGAAAGGTTACCACCAGGACAGTTTCCGTTCAATTTTCTACCGGAGACTACCGGTGAGAGTGTCTCCGCTATCCATCACTAAACTTTACATAGTCAAATTTGAAGTTATTATGCATAACTTAATTCCTTGATCAGATTCTTTTTTGATTACTATCATGAAATTTTTAAAGAGGGAAATAAGAAAATTTAAAAATCTTTCCGAGAGTTCATCTCATAATTTCATAACCAAACCAAAACTCAAACGAATCATCATAATTTAATGCTTGTACTTAATAATTTACTTATTTTTGTACCTAAAAGAATTTTGTCTTAAGTCTTTTTTTGTCTTGAGGCTATTTTGGAAGACTCAAAATAAAAAGACTTAGTCAGAATCAACGCTGACTTGAGTCTTTAAGAACCGGATCTTTCTTCTTTATTCCTGAACCAAATATACTCCAAATCTTAACCGAGAACATCGCTTGCAAATCAATTAGCTGATTCTAGAATAGCATCTTTTAATTTTTAAATTTGTATAAAGACGAGTTAAGGAATAATATATTTTTCGAATCGAATATTTTTTGCTGTAAAAAAAGTTTTTCGAATTAAAAATTGTATTATTTTCAACATAAAATTTTTTGAAATTCTCGTGTTTATGATCGGCTAAATAAAACGCTCACGCTTCTTTTTCATTATAGCTACTGTATAATCATGAATTTCTATTTATTTTATCTCAAAATTTATGATTAAATTTTTAGAAGAAGAAAATATTTTTTAATAAGGGTAAAAATTTATAAACAGCTGGTCAAAAAATTGACGAGCTCCGAAAATTTAAAGGAACCTCAAGGTTAGAGCTTTTAGGTTATTAGAAAGTCCAAAATATTAATTAACCCTAATGATCAAATATTAGCCAAAAAGTAAATTAATTTTAGACGAAAAAAAAAAGTATTTACCGATAAAAATCTGTTAATCTTGTGAGCTAGAATTTCCTCTTTTTTTAAATTTTGCTCCAAATAATCATCAATTGAAGATGGTCGTGCTCCTAGTAGTGAAACACGTCGATTATTAATCAAATTATTTATTTGATTATTAGCAGCTAGACTTGCACTTTCCAAATCCATTTCGTCATTAGTATTATACTCTGTAACCGAAACTATCTCATCATCCAAATCATAATCCTCATTTTCTTCCTCTTCTTCTTCTTCGTCATCAACTTCATCCTCTTCATTATCTTCGGAGTCATTGTTTACACTATGACCTATCTTAACCAACTCGGAATCATTACTCTGATTGTCTTCATCTGATAAATTAAAAGAATTTTGCTTCTTACATAATTCAGCTAATAACTTATTTTTAATCAGAGTCGGATTTGTATTAACAGGAAGAACTGGTAAAGAAGGTTTTTGTCGTGTGGGTCGTTTTTTACTCGAATTGTTTCGTATTGGATTAGGTGACTTATTCAACTCGTCTAATTTAGTCTGAATTTCTTCAAAACTATTTACTGTTTCGTTTGGCTTAACTCCTTGTTCTTTTTCAATAATTGACTGATTATTTATTGCATTGCTCTCACTGGACGTTTCAATACGATTTTTTAATTTTTCTCTTAGTAAGATATTGAGAGACTTTTCACGTTCATACATTGTTTTCTCATCAATTTCATACTGACTAGCTTCATTTAAATTTGAGATACTACTTTTTCGACTAGAATTTTTGGACGCTTTATACATTTGACTTGGATCCTGAATGCGTTCAGCTTTCGATCGACTTCGAATAAAATGATTTTGATTAATATGTGAAGTGGACGAACCAGGTGACGAATAAAAATAATCGTTATTATTAAGCGAATTTTTTCGCAATTCTTGACTAGATGCATGCTTCGATGTATTTAATGGTTCATTTTTTAAATAATTAAATTCACTGTGATCATCAAAATCGTTAAAATAACTCGGTGGATTGTTTAGAGACGCTTGTTTTATTAGAGTCATTTTTAGCCGGGTTGATTTTTTAATTGAATTTGAGTCAGAGTTATCCGGGTTTATACTATTCGTTGTACTTGAAGTAACTGTTGTATTTGGTTGATGCTGTTGTTCAGTTTTTAGACTTGTTTCGTCTTGTGATAATTGTTTTATTGTGCTTATATTTGGCAATTGCCGTTTGAGAGGGATTGGTTGATTTATTTGACCGGTTTCATTTTGAGTATTTTTTATTTGATTTTTGTTTAAAATATAATCGGATACAAAATTCTTTTTGTTTAGTATAGGACTCTTGAAAAATTCATCTTGCTTTTTCTTACATCCAATACACATCCATATTTGCTTTAAAAATAGTAAACATTACAAATAAAATTTTAATCAAACAATATTAGTTAGGCAACATCTTTGAAAATATATTTAAAATTTAAAAAAAAACACTCTTTTTAATCTCTATTTTCCCATGAATCAATTCCTATTTAGGATCTTATAAGAATCTTTAAGAATTATTAGGAATAAAAGTCCCAAATGGATCCGATTGGAATCAGTCAAGGATTCTTAAGGAATCTTTTTTAAAAGGAATTTTTAGGATTATTTACAAAGATTCTTAAAAAAAAAAACTTATTAATTCCTATTTGCCTTTTGTTACAAAGATTTATCAATATAATTCCTTAAGATCCAATTAGGATTCTTTTCTAAAATTTATTAAGAAACTTGTTTTAATTTCTTAATCGTAAATTAATCTTTTTTAAGGGAATTTTTTTTTCAAGGCTAAGAATCTTACTAAGATCTTGTAAAACTAAAAAGATCCTATAACATACTGGGTTCAGATCGTATAACATCCTTGATAAAGAAAAGACCAAGTTTCCTGGTCGGAATCTTAGAGGGATCCTAATTAAGATCTGTTTAGGATTTTTTTCTAGTGATGTTGGTTAGTGCTGGTTAGGCGGTTAGCCAAAATTGGTTGCCAAAAAATTGGTTAATCAAAAATTTGGTTAGCCAAAATTGGTTAACCAAAAATTTGGTCGACCAAATTTGGTTAACCAAAAATTTGGTCGACCAAAATTGGTTAACCAATTTTTTTTATAGATATAAAAAAGTAAAAATTGGATATGGTTCTGTTGATTTAACAAAAAAAAATTTTCCGATAACCAAAATTTTGGTTAACAAAATTTTTATAACCAAAATTGGAAGACTTGGTCGACCAAACGTTTGGTTAACCAACATCACTATTTTTTTCATGGGTTATGAGTTAAAAAATGGACTTTAGTGAAATGAAATTTTACACTTTGATTTTATTCGATTGAAATAATTATTTAAATTCAATTTTAGATTTAAAAAAATTGAATACTGTTAATTTGAATAAGGAAAGTGATCTTTTTAGTTGAGATCATTTCAACCGTGTTCATTGAATACATTTCAACTGAGTGTCATTATTTTAGAGTTAATTAAAATTTTTAAAAAATTTCTTACTGAAAACGACAACTTATAGATCTTACAGCACTTTCTTCGAAAAAAAAAGCCGTGAGCGTTACCATTACCAAAAATGTTAGTTTAATTTGTGTAATTAATTAGTATTTTCCGCTTTCAAAATAAAATTCCTAAGATTGTGAATCCTTATGAAGAAAATAAGCTTTCTTTTTTTCTGAAAAAACTTGAAAAAAATTTATATGGAAAATATGTTAAATTTTGCTCACGGTAACGCTCATGCCTTTTTTTCGAAGCAATTGTTATATTGAATTGAATTTGATAGGTATTTAAATAAAACTAATCTTTTAACATAGTATTGATTATTTAAATTTCCAGGAGCCAAATTACGGCAGACTAAAGTTGAAAATAATATTTTAAATGAATACATTGAAAAAACTGTATCGTTAAAACATATTTATATTTGAATCTATTTAACTACAGTAAATTCTTGTTTATTTCCTCTTTCTTATGCAATTAGAGTCATTAAGTGTGTAGGAAATAAAATTTTTTTTCCATTATACAGTCAACCCATTTTAATTCGAATTTCGATATTCCGAAATTCTCGATTATCCGAAAAATTTTTTTCGAAAAAAACCTGCACTTTTAAATGAAAAAATACTTGGTAATCCGAATTTTCGTTAATTAGAACATAATTTTGGTGAAATTATGTTGTTCGGAGAATTGACTGTATCAAAGAGCAAGGGTTTAGAAACTGTTAAGTTCATTTCAATTCGTTCAATTTAATATAATTTTTTTATTTTTCTACATTTTCTTTAGCTTTAAATCGCTACAAAATGTAAAAACTTTTCTACATTGAAAAAAGAATTGAAGACTTTTTTCTTAGTTCTTAAAAGAATAACATTTAGAAAAGAATTTTTTAACAATTTGCTTCTTTATTTGTCTATTACCAGAAAATTGATAATGTTAAGTTTATTTTGACTTGAAAAAAAAGCTCAGGGTGATGGTGATGGATTTCAATAAAGCTTAAAAAAATTCTATTTAGTATTAAGATTATAGAACTATTTTAATAAGAACAGAATACTTGTTAAATCAAACTAATTCAAAATAAAGTCAGTTCTGAAAGAAAATTCCCATTAGAAAAAAAATTTTTTTTCTGAATTGTTGAATTTAGCAAAAATTTATCAAATTTTAGCAATTTATACTTCGGAAAAAATTTATTCCTTAAAAAATAGTACTCAAAATGCTGAATTGAAATGAGCGAATAGAAATAAACTTCAGTCCCAAGGGTTTACAGTTTAAAAAAAATTAATTTATTAAATTAAAACGATATTTTTAAATTTGCAAAAATATAATTTGATAATGTAATAAATTAAAAAAAGCTGCATTTCTTCTGTCAGTACAGTTTCGGTATAAAAATAAATTAAAAAAATTACCGGATACCCTTATGATCATTAATAGAATCCATTGTTATTATTATTATTATTATTTTTTTTTTTATATATGTTTTTACTAATCTTAATATAATGTAAATGAAATCTTAATTAAAATAATCTAGAATCAATAATTGGTGATATGCAGTTGAGCAGAAATTTTCATAATTAACAAATGAAAAAAGAAAAAATTCTGAAATTCATGTAAATGATAAATATTGAAATTTTAATTGAACGTTATTAAATTATGAGTGACTGTGTACATAATCAAGATTTCAAGAAAATATGATCTTGCAAGCAAAAAAAGGATTTGTAATTAAAATTTGAATAGAGAATTTTTCTAAAAAAAAAAATACTTTAATAGGATTTAAAATCCAGTCGAAATTAGTGAAAGGATAAGAGGAGGATAAAAATAAAATAAACTCTATGTTACTTTAGTTTTAGTTGTGTATTTAACAGAGCACCTAATACAACAACGGCATTTACAATTAAAACAAACACGATTAACGCCTGAGCTTGTGAATTTAGTCTTTTTGCATAAATCACATACATTACCAGTGTCTATTGAACCATAGCGTTGTTTTATTTCTTGAGCTATGTCGCTAATGGAATGACGTTGCGCTATATTTTTACTTTTTAAACCACCTTGATTTGAAATTGTATTTGTTATGGAATTATTACTGTTTGTAATGGTACTAAAATTTTGATTTGTATTGCTTCTTAAAAAAAAAACAATTAGACAAAGAATCAAAAATAATATGTTTGATCTGCTTTTGTTTAAGTTTTCATAAAATTTATTGGTCTAAGTCAGCTTTTTTTTTTTAAATTCAAATATAATATATTGCCAACTTTTTTATAAAGTAGAAAAATTTTACTTAAAATCAAGTTAAAAAATTTGAACATAAGATTTCAATCACTAAATGAGAAATGCATCTAAGAGATTAAAAAAGATATATGCGGTTATTCCGGCTTTGTACAGTAAATTACAATTCATTCAAATACTATAATTTTTGAACCTTTTTCAATAGGGTGCAAATTTTCTATATAAAGTCGTTTTCCTTTTTTTTGTTTGCTGCTGCAATGCATTATTTTGAAAATATGTGACTATTTCGACGTGGTACATAAGAGCTTCTTAATTATAAATCCATTTAATCTTTATTAAAAACATGATTGCAAAAATTCAACGTTAACTTGCATGTTTTAGCCTTAAAAAGGAGCTTGACTGCTTTAATTAATTAATTTTATGGAAAAAGTAGCAATTATGAGCACAGTAAAATTCTTGAATTATTTTTAAAACTGAAATATCAAAAATTTTAAATACGCAATTATTTGCACGCTGAAAAAATTGTTTGTTCGGCCTCTAAACTGATTGAATATTGATTAATTCGCTCTTAAGATTTTACGAGTCCTAAAGGTTCATTTTAATAATACTTATCAATTATAGAATACTGTAGAATTTATTTTTTTTCGCTCCAAGGTAAACTTTGAAAAAAAAAACAAATATTTTCTTTATAAAACTTATGTTGATTTTCGAAAATTTTAATTTAAAAACGATCATGAGTAGAGAAATTAAAGCAGTGCTAGTCATTTTGTTTTAAGGATGTGAAAGTTAGATAAAAAAACTTGAACAACAACTTCATCCTGACTGCACCTATCTTAATGATTTATATTGTTTATTTAAAGCTAATCAGCTTCTCCACAACTCATTGAGACCATTTAAATTCAAAAATGTTTATTATTTGAGATAAAATATTTAAAAATACAATTTTCAAAAATTCTTTTTTTTTTCTTTTTTTTTTAGCACATAAATCGTATTAAAATAGAAATGTAAAGATACAGGAAAGCAGCGCTTTTAACCCTTATCCGTCTAAAATATGAAAAATTACATTGTAGACTAAAATGGGTCGAAAATGACCCGACTCAAATAATTGTTAAATTTTAATTTTATATCACTGATTTTTATTTTTCTGAAAACCAAAAAATATTCTTAACGATCTTGGCTTTCTTCTGATATAATTTTCAAGTCTTTTCTTCATATTTAAAAGCTTTTTCTACCGCTTCTAAATCTTTCTTTTGTTTTTTTTTAATTTTTCGAGTCATTTTACCCAGTTTTCGACGGATAAGGGTTAATTAATTAGTCTTTAAGAAGCTACATTTTGCTTCCGATACTTCAAGAGAAGCTGACCTTTTTTACTGAAAGCAAAGTATGTTTAAAATTAAGGGGAAAGATAATTCAGTAAGTCAAGTCATGGGGTTCCAAGCATAAGGTCGAGGTTGAGAGTACAAATCCTGTGCGAATCAAAAAAATTCAAATGAGTTGTTTATATTGATTTAAAACACCTACCTAACCCAGTTTGTTAATTATAGCGCCCCACTAAACCCCCTTTTTTTAGAAGAAGTGAGAGAAGAAAAAATTTAATTTTGTTTTAAGTAAATAGAGCACACTAAAGTCTATAAGATAAGTCAAATCAAGATTTTTCGCTTATATTTAAATTAACAAAGGATTTTTGATTTTTTGGGAAAAAAATTTACCTTGAAAATTTTTTTACTGTATATTTACAGTGGTTGTAATATAAATGTAACGTCAACCGTCAACCGTAACTTTTGACCGTAACCGTAACCCATTTTAATTAGACTTAATTTTCAATTTTAAGATGTTTGAGCTATGGTTACGGTTACGGTCCAAAGTTACGGTTGACGTTACATTTATATTACAACCACTGTAATATTTAATCGGATTTTTTGAATATTATCACCTTTTTTCTACAAGATCAAGTGAATTTTTAGACTCTGACTCAATAATGTTAAAATCACATAAAAAATTTGAAGGTTTTTAAATAAATTTTGATTTTCATGGAATTCTTTTTTTAAAAATTTGTTTTCGAAAAAAAGGTGAAAAAATCGCTATTTTTTTGTGAATTTGTGGTATTCTTGGCAAAAAACAGAGAAATAAGGCAAATTATTTTACTTTTCATAAAAGTTAACAAAAGGTAGTTTTTTTATTGAAAGATCAAAAGTCATTCACTTTTCGCATCATAAAATTTTTAACTTATATACTCTCATGGCTTCGAAACTTATATTTTTTACCTAAGGCTTCATTAAGCACCCATTTTTAGTTTATATAAAAAAAAAAAAAACTCATATTTGTGAGTATTTCTAATTTTTTTATTTATAGTCAATTAAATTATAGCTTTCTAAAAATCCTACAGAGAATTAACATACGTCTAAATTAATCAAGAAAAATGGAAGTTTGCATTTTAATCGTTATTTTGTGATTGGAACAGAAAAAAAAACTTATTTAATTGATTGAATAAAACTTACTTAGCAGGAAGTAGTCTAACTAAGCTTAAGTCTCTTTCTTCTTCCGCTTTTTGTCTCTCCAAAACAGCTTCTATTATTTTACGCTCATCTTCGCTTAGATGACTCAAATCTGGTAAATCGGATACTAGTTCGCTATTCGATGTAGATAATCTACTATTTTGCGGACGATTTGGATGATTATTTCGAAAAGCCGAATTCGAAGGCTTTGACGACGACGAAGACGATGGTTTAGCCGACAAAAGCCCTAGTGAGCTTGTCGACTTAGTGTACATCGTCAATTTGAAAAAAAATATTAAAACGTATAAATCGTTCGAATAATTTGAGAAAAAACTAAACAAGAGTTTAGCTTTTTCACAAATCGATAATAAAATATCGACTCGAATTTGCAATTATCAAATATTTTTTTATTAATAATATTATACGAATAAAATGTTTTTAATATGAACAACATAAAAAAATTGATTAAATAAATCAAAAACATTTATTTTTTCAATTTTTTTTTTTAAATTATTTTGACTAGAAATTTTTTATTATCATTTTTTTTTCTCTAAAATTACAAGTTATTTATTTAAGTTCCGTTAAAATTTCAAAGTTTTGTATTACAACAAAAAAATGTTTTGACAAAACTTTCAGGAACAGTGTAAAAGAAAAAGGAGAAGAAGCGAAAAATTGAATTTTTTGTTGTTGTCGTTGGAGTTTGTTGCAATCATAATTAACAAGAAATAGAGAAAAAAAAATTCAATGATAATACAATAATTATATTTTTTTTTTCTACTAAATTTTCATTTTTTTTTTTAGTTTTTTTTTACTGTTATTTTGTTATAATCATTATCCGTGCCATAAAAAATAATTATAATAATTTGTAATTACATCAAATATCATTAAACTAGTGACAACAACGACAACAACACAAACAACGACGAACAGAAGTAGGAAAACTAAGAAATAAAAACTACTAAATACGAAATTTTATATATTTATATAACAACAAGAACAATAGTAAAATACACTAATTGTAAATTGCAATTAATTTGAAATAAAGAGAAAGAAAGAGAGAGAGAGAGAACAAAGAGGAATCGATGCCAGTCATAAATATTTTTATGCCAATTTCAAGTCACAAATATTTTCGGTTCAGACTTCGAATTCAATTCGTCGTCACCATATTTGGATTAGAAATTTATAATTTTCTACTTAGTTTTAATGTTCGCGCGCTCACTTTCTCTCTTTTAATTTTATTCTTTATTTTTCATAATTTTTCTCTTTCTGTCACAAAAATCGGAAATTTTTTTTGAAATATTGACGGAATTTGTTTTTGTTGAGTGTATTCTCTTTCTATTTTAAAAATTTATTATTATAATCTGACTTTGAAATATGCTCACTAAAATCAAAATATCGATGAATTATGAACGAATTTTTGAGAAATTGTTCCCAGTAAGAGAATTATTTATCGTGTAAAATTTCTAAAAATTCAATCCATTCTATTCCAAGAAAAAATAAAAATCGAGTCCAAAATCCTCAAATATCTAATTTTTGCTTTTGTACTTTGTCTCAATCTAGCTTAGAATTCTAATCTAAAAGATATCACTTAATTAATTATTTTAATTTAAAAAAAAATAAAACATTTCCTTTTTGATGTTTGAATTAAATAAAATTGAAAATATTAATTTTGATTAATTTCAAAAACGTGCTATTCTTGTCTTTTTAGTACAATGAGGAAAAGTAAAAAATTAATAAAACTCAAAACCTGGGCGTTACAGAATTTTTTTTTGTTGAAATATTTATTAATTATTTTCAAGTTTTTTTTATGGATGCAAGTTTTTAACCATTAAAACACGAAATAAAACGACTTTTTTTAGAGTGGATTTTTATATATGACAAACTTTTCCATTGCCGAATTCCTAACAATTATTTTTCTAATTTTATTAATAAATAAAAAAAAATTTGATTTTTATTTGATTTCTTAAAATCATTTTTGATTTAGTTTGAGACAAACGGAATTTTATAAAAACTAGACTATTTTTAAAGCTAAATCAATAAGAAAAAAAAAGAAATTCAATTTATTTAAGAAAAGAGAAAAACAAAAATAAAAAGTTGAATTTTTTCTCTAAAGTTTAGATTGAAGTTCGACTTTGGATTACTGAAACAAAATTTTGTTAAACAAAAATTTTATAATCTTTGACGACATATAACAGATTGTTTGCTCCAAATTAAAAATCTAAATTTTCTTTAGAATTTGGTAAATTTTGTGACTCATTGAACATAAAATTTAAATAAAGAAATTTATTTAATCCAATGTACAGCCAGATTTCACTTTTATCACTACGCACTTTAATCACATTTTAGTTTAATTACTAAAAATTCAAAGAACAAATCACCATGAATACTTCTTAATTGAAAAATGATCAACTTTTATCACTATTTTTATCACATTATTTTTTTTAGTCACTGGTTTAAATTTTTTTTTCTAATATGCACAGTGATTCAGAAAACTCGGATTTTCGCCAAAACTTTTTTAAATTATTTTACCAATATTTTCCAAAAACTCCGTTTGTACTCTTTTTTTCTTTAAGCACATTTATTACGATTCATCACATCTAATTATCTTCCTTTTAATAGAC
>NTPY01000139.1:88199-125564 GCA_002922825.1 Brachionus calyciflorus
ATTATTTTAAACAATTTTTTGATAGAACAAAAAAAAATAAAACGCAGAAAGTTTTTTGTTTATTGAACAAGTACATCTTATCTTTAATTTAAAAAAAAATCAAAACTTTACACAATCCCTATAGATAGAAAATTAAATTTCAAATTTAAATAAAAATTTAAAGTGCATTTATGAGTCAACTTTGAGTTAAAATATTTCTGCGAAAATTAAGATCAAACTATATAAACATCATATATTCTGAAAGGGCAGTTTTCAAACTATAATATTGTAACCGTTGAATACCGATATTTTTGTGTTTTGGCAAAAACTTTTGCTTGGCTGAATCACTGTGATATGGTGTAAATGGTCCTAAATGTGAATTCTTTAAATCATTTTTTTCCCTACTTTCTCATTAAAGCGTCTTACAAATAGGGATATTTCCGCCTAAAAAAATAACAGTAAACTTTTGAAATAAAATGCTGCCGATAAATGAACATGTAAACTATGTTAAAAGATAATATAAAATATTGGAGATTAATCAGAATCCGTTGGTATTTTTGATCTGAAGAAATTGTAAATAATAAAAAACCATATAAAATCTCTTTTTTAAGATATCTTAAAAGCCCCAAATCATAAAACATAGTTACGGAGCTTTAATTTTTTACGATTTTTGAATTTTAATCTCAGAAATTAAAAATTTTTTAAATTTCATTGAGATAGGTGAAGTCAGAGGGACGTTGTTAGTGTCGAAATTTAAAATTACGTTTACAGCTGTAATGATTTGGGGCACTATACACTACTCATAGTTTTGGTAATTATGAAGAATACACAGGTATTTAAAATTAACGGAAACTTTATCAGAATAGGCATGAATTATTAAAGCCCAAAAACAGTCATATTTTAACTAACGTTTATGATTTGAACCTTACTACCTTCTTCAAAAAATTCTGCCAAACTTTAAGCTCGTCGACTTTATAAAACAAAAAAAGTCTCATAAAATGTACGATTATTACTATATTAAACAATTAAATCTTTATTATAAGAAAACTTGACCAGAGATAGGGATTCGTGAAATGAGACTCGAGTCTTTAAGGACTTGAGCCGGAGTCTTTAATTTTTTCAAATTAGGACTCAGACTCAAAGTCCGAGTCTTTGAAAAGCTGGCGACTCAGACTCGAGTACGAGTAATAAAATTGGCAAAAGACTCAAGTCTTTTATCATCATTATAAATACAGTCAAACCTCTTTTATCCGAACAGAAAGTATTTCAAAAAATAGATTCGGATTAACGAAAATTCGGATTATGCCATAATCCGAAAAATGAGAAAAAATAAAAAATATTCGGATAAATCAAAAATTACCTCATTTTTTTTACCTAAATTAACGAATTTCGAAAAAGAAATAAAAATGGACAATTTTAGCGCAAAACTTTTATGTAATTAAATTTTTTTATTCTAATTAGTTATTATTTATTTTAACCTGAATATTTAGGAGCTTTTTTATCTAATTTATTTATTGGATAATTACTTAATTTCATTTAAAATTTAACTTTATATATTTAATTTTGAACTTTTGACTTTTGATAAAAATAAAACAAAAAAAAAATTATCATTTTTATAATCGATTACAATTTATATAATCATTAAAAAAGCTTTTTTTATAAATTTTGAAACATTTTTTCGCATTTAATGTTAAATTTATCCTAAAAATTTATTCGGATAAACGAAATTGATTTTTTTCGGATTAAAGAGTAGAAAACCAGTGAATTTTACAAAAAACAGCTTTTTTTCTATAGGTTTTATTCGGATAAACAAATTTTTCGGATTATCGAAGTTCGGATTAAAGAGGGTTGACTGTAGTAGAAATCTTTGTAACATTTTTAATAAATCTTATTTAAAAAAAAATTCTTTTGATGTTGAAATTTAATGAAAAAATTTCTTTATCTTCATCTTTTTAATTTTTAAATAATTTTCTCATTTTTTATTTTTATATTTTATTTTTTCATCATACGGATAAATTGGATTATCAATTACATTATATGTAAGTTAAAGTCATAATTGAATTTTACAAACTGAGTTCTGAAAAAACATAAAAAATATGTTAAAAAAAGTTTGTTTTTTATAAAAGTGTTTCTTATATAAATTTAACGCGATCTGTCTACTAAAATTTATGGTGAAATTAACGTTGGATGTAAATTTTTTTTTTGTTGAAAATTATTAATGCTAATTCCCTAATATTCTGTAAAAGTTTATTAAAAATGTAGATACAATATTGGTCATTCACTAATTCGAAAAATGATCGTTCATGAACGTTCATTTCCATTTTTTGTTAATCTTAATGTGATTATTTTTGTAAATAAAAAATTTTATTTATTTTTTTAAATCCCCTTTTTTAAATCGTTCATTTTTGGAATTCGTGAATGACCAGTATTCTAGCAAAAATAAAGCATTCTACATTTTTAACAAAAAAATTTTAGAGACTCGAGTCTTAAAGATTGAATCGCACTTTTTAAACAGACTCGGACCCAGACTCGTGAGTCTTTACAAAATTTCGAAAGACTCGTACTCGAGCCTGAGTCTCTAACACCCCAAAGATTCAGACTCAGACTTAGGTCTTCTAAAATTTTGAGAGTCCCTATCTCTGAACTTGACGCTATTTAACGATATTAAACTTAAAATATAATTAATTCAGAAAACCGCTTTAAACTATAATTTTTTTCCAAAAATTTTACCACACCTTGACACTCCTTCCCATTTTTATTTGTCATACAAAGTTTGTAGCTTCTTATTTATTGTTTACTTTCACTTAGTGTACATGAATTATTATTTCTGGATTATGTGATATGGTAAAAACCATTTTTAATCGTTTAATAAAAATCTTTATTTATTTTTAACTTTATTTATTTTTAGTGTATAGAAACATTTTTTCGTAAAGCTATTAATGACCAAATTGTTTTTTTTTTGGAGCTCAACATTAATAACAGAAATCAGTTTTGATGGAAATCGGTCTAAAAGTACTTTTAGAAAAAAGTTAAACAAATTCGAATATATCGCAGGACCAGTTTTTAAAAATAATGATTGGACTCTTATTTTTATTTCAATAAAAGAAAAAACTTTTTTATATTTGGATCCTTATGGTACAAGCCAATCAGAACCAGAACGAGTTTATAATAACTGGATTCAATATATTAAATCAAAAAATGATTTTAAAGATGCTGAATGGTCCAAGATAGATTTAAATCATACTAAACAAGAAAAAGACGATTTAATAAACTGTGGGGTTTACATATGTTATTTCTTTTACTTATTAATTCAAAAACAAACAGTGTTAGAATTAGCTCAAGAGAAAATTCATGAAATCAGAAAGTTTATTTTTAAAACCATCACCCAAAATGCAAAAAAAATGATAGCATTAGAAATAAGTTTTAAATGTTTTAAAAAATGAAAATTAGACTCAATTTTAAAGCAATTTGTTTTAATAGAAAAAAAGTTTAATACATGTTTTAAGATGTTTTAAATGTTTATGTTTTAAAAAACTTCACATTAGCGGTTTTATTGAGCTGTATCATACTGTTGATTTTCCATAAAAATGGGCAAAAAAAAGAAACTGAGGCTCAAAGGTGGCGAAAAATTGGACCATTGAAAGATAAGACAAAATTTCATAAAGAAATAGGTGATTTATAAGGAGTATTAAGAAAATGTGTGTTTCCAACTAAGTGTTATTATGAATTGACCTCCATGACCAAAGAATTCCCAAGGTCTGAGAGACTCGACTTTTATTTTGGAAAATACAATAAAAATAGTGATTAAAAATACATAATTTATCCTTAATTATATTTAATTGAAAAAGAAAGGTCATATAAAAGTCAAGATAATAACTTACTCAAGATCACAAACTGGCTCTTTAATAGTCGTTCTTTTTTCAAACCTCTACAAACGTTAGAGTAATTGTGAATAAATTATAAATTTAAAAAATATTTCTTCTATTTGGATTTCGCTGTTTTTTTCTTAATATAATCTTTTTATAAAAAATATATTTAACATTTTATATTGCAAGTTCCAAATAGAAGACACTGTTTCTTCTTATAGGTTTACCCACACAGCTCTCTAAAAGCAAACCCTTTAAAATTTAAATGTTCTAAATTTTCTAGACATACTGTATAATTTAAAATGCTTTTAGCCTCAGTAAATTTTTTGTATTGAGGCTAAAAAAATTTTTTTACATTTCGGCACACTAATTTGTGTAGTTTACGTTTTAAGATCTGGGTTCAATTGTTAAACTGTTCTTGAGAGAAAGTTTTAACTTTCCTTAAAAAGAATTTGTTTACTTGTAAAATAATTTGAAGCAAATAAAAAAAATTCTGGAATTAAACGCTCATTTTTGGCTTTGATCTAATAAAATGCAAATTAATCTTTTTAAGATTAATCCCAATGGACTGAATAAAAATTTATTTAGTTACATAATACAATGCATAGAAAATAAATTTCAAAATAATTGTTTTTTTTTTCTTTTTAATACTCCAATCTCAGTAAATACTTGATTTTTGTTTCATGTCTAAATAAAAATTTTGATTTTTTTTTCAGTTTTAATCGATTAATTATAATTAAAAAGGAACTTGTGCAGCTTTAAATTCCGGAAAATTAGTATTAAATAAATTTTAGCAATTTGGATAAAGACAATTATAAATATATGAGTATTCAACTTATTCCTAATTTAAAGAAATTTTGGTCTAGTCATACAAGCATTTATGATTATGTAAAGAATTAATTCGTAGCATTTATGATTATGCAAAAAATTTTTAAATTCTTAAAAGGTTCATACTCACCAAATTAAACAAAAATTTGCTTTACTAATTTTTATAGTATAAATACAGTACTGATTTGTCACTATGATTTCATCAGATTTCCCGTGAATTCACCGAAATTCCCGGGAGTTAACGAAAATTCTGGGAAATTCACCGGAATTCACTAGATTTCCATTAAATTCACCTGCATACCCTGGAATTCCAGTAAATTTCCGAAAAGGCCAAAAAAATTTCATTTTTACTGTTTTTCCCTTACTGATTTTTTAATGTTTATTTTTAAAAAAATTTTTTTTTGAAATAAATATTCCGGAATAAAATCGCTAAATTTTCGAAGAATTTCCGAAAAAAAAAACGAAAATTTCTAGTATTTTTGTGGGAAAAAAAAGAAAAAAGGTGAAGAAGATGGAATTTTCGAAAATTTAGAATTTAATCTGAGAATTTTCTTAGAAAAAATGAAAAAAATTTCAAAATTGTTTATTCCATAATATTTTTAAAAAAAATTTTTTTTAAAAATAAACAGTAAAAAATCAGTAAGGGAAAAACAGTAAAAAATGAAATTTTTTTGGCCTTTTCGAATTTTCGGGAATTAACTGGAATTCCAGGGAATGCAGGTGAATTTAATGGAAATCTAGTAAATTCACGATTTTTTTTCCAAGTTTTTTTTGATTATCAAATCCTCACATCCATATAATAGAACTACAAGAAATGTCCTTCAAAAGATAATTTTTATTTAAATTTACTTAGAGATCATTTTTGATTTGAAAATGTTCTTCATTTTCCAACAGACTTGATTTTGACATTTTGAATTAGGGACCAAGGAATTCGTAAAACATTTAGAGTAAAGTAGCATTAACGAAATGTTCTGAAAAACAAAGCAATCAAAATTATGATACATTTCATATTCCAATTTGGAAATTGAATAAAAAGCATTTATTTTAGAATTTTAGAAAAAGCAGAAAGTGACTCGGAAATTTCGTCAATAGTAAATCTATTAAACAATTCAAATTTCCAGAAAAGACCTTATATATATTAAAGCATCCAACGGACAATTTTCAAGAATTTTGAAACAATATGGCTTATTAGGGCTCAAAAACCGCTAAATTTTAACTACAATTTATGATTTGGGGAACTTTGAGAAATGATTAATGATTGAATTTATATTTTTTGTTCCATGTTGTTAACGAACATGACATCAAATTTTAGACGACTGGGTAGGATTGTTAGTTAATTAGATTTTGTAGCTTGAAAATTTCAAGTAAAAAATTGAAAGTTTGAAATTTTGTTCAAACAATTCAAAATGACAAATAATTAGGAAAATCTTTTGGGTCTTCTGGTTCATGTGATAAATTGATCACCTATTAAGTGGTCATTAGGTGACCATTAATGATCACCTAATCCATAATATGATCACCAAAATATGGTAATGACCACATAAATTTTTGAATGATCAAGTTCCGTTCCCTGATCACATAAATAGTATTATGGATTTTACAATTCTGACTTTAATATTTAATTGCGTGTATCAATTGTGGTCTATCAAAATACAGTACTATAAAAAAGGAGATTAAATAAAATAATATATTTAATTGCTAATGATAATTAAAATTGAAAAAAATAATTTGATATGATCACATAATTAACTATTTGATCACCAAAAATTCAAAATGATCATTAAAACGCGGAACTGATCACTTATTAGGCTTGTTTTTAATTTAAATATCTTTATGATCACCTATTTAGTGGTCAGTATTGATCACCAGCAGAGACAACCAAAATTGCATTTTTTTATTAAAAAAATGCTGCAAAAATGCGAAAAGTTGCGAAAAAATTCTATAAAATTTTATTCGTAAATAGTTTGTCGATGCCTTATAAAAATGATTTATAAAAATTTATGGCAACTTTTTAAATGATAAATTTATGGCAACTAGAAAAATTTATGGCAACTAGATAAATGATAATTTAACGTCTTACAATATAGAAAAAATATTTCAAAATAAAATTAGTTTTTAATTTTCAAAATCAAAGTCATTTTCCAAAGGTATAATGTCATCATCAATCGGTGTTTCATCTTCATTTTCTTTATTATTAAATAAATGCTTTTTTAAGAAGTAACTTTTAGTCTAAATGATCTATTAAGATAAGTACAATGGTTCTAATATAAACGTCCAACGTCAACCGAAACCCGTAACCCGTGTTTATTAGTCTTAATTTTTTATTTTAAGATCTTTGAGCTATCGTTACGATTACGGTCAAAAACTACAGTTGACGTTACATTTATTTTAGAACTACTGTAATATTCAATTTTGATCAAGAAATGCTTTAATTCAAATGAATTGAAAAAGAAAAAAATCTCATTATTTAAATAAATAGATTCAAATTTAAAAATTTTTGAGTGTTTGAATTTTTTTATTGCATCAAAAACTAAAAATTTATTGATTTAAAAAAAAATGCGAAAAATGCAAACGCATTTTCTGATCACCGGACCCGTGATCAGCGTTTGACCACTTAATAGGTGATCAACTGATCACATGAACCTGAAGACCCAATCTTTTCAGATCATTTACCAAAAAATTTTGAAAATATTTATTTTAACATTACAAAAAAATTTATTAACTAATTTTTTTTTTTTTTCAGAAGTTTTAAATTTAATGCGTTGCACTAATACTAAACTTATATTTTTTTTTAACATTAGAAGAGTAATTGCCATTGCATGTACTATTTATGTTACTTTCGGTTATAAGTGGATGTTCATTTCAGCAAGGAAAACCGGTATTTTAAGATATAAAACCGATTTAGAAGTCAACCAATATTTTAAAAAATACTTAAACCTGAAACTTGAAGTTCGGTTTTATCTTTAAAATATTCGTGTAAAATCTAGAGTTTCGAATTTCCAATACCCTAATTAAAATTTATTGAGTTCTATTAAAATAAAAAATAGCCTAGATTAAATTAAAATTAACATTCATAATTCTAATCAAACATATTTGAAAACAATGACACATTTAAACATATATTAAGATACTTTATAACTTTTGCTCTTTAAAAAATTGATGCATTAAAAATAATTAATAAGCTTTTTTTGTTAGAAAAAAAAGGTAAATAATTTCAAATTTAGAAAAAAAAAAATTCGATCGATTCAATGATTAGACTCCATTTAAAAATTGAATTTTCTTCAAAAAAAAAATATTAAATTTGAAATAAATTATAAATTAGGTTCAGGTCCTAAGCTCGCACACATTATCACGCACATACACACACAACAACAACAAAAAGACATAAAATAGCTTCATATTGCCAAAATGAGAAGTAAAAAATTCATTATATACATGAATTGAATTTTATGATTTTTTTTTTCTTGTCGAAAAATAAAAAAAATTTTTTCAAAATATATAAATACTTTATTTCAATAAGACATACTATATATTTTTCCTTACCAACAACAAGGATTTAAAATTATATCTCTTTAACAAAAAAAAATATAAAACACCTTTTCTTAAATATCTTAAAAAATGCTTTACGAATTTGTGATTCACTCAGAATAATTAAAAAATTGCTTATTTATTAATACACGTCTAAGAAATTAAAAATAAATAAAAAAAAAAATTTCAGTTCTTGATGACGAATCACAAATATAATACATTTTTTGAAGTAATAAAATTTTGTTTAACAAAAAAATTTTTTTTTTTTTTTAGAATAATGGAAGAACCTAGTGAAAATTTGAATGAAAATAATATTCAATTAAGTAACGAGTCTTCAATCGAAGGACCAGAAGTTCAACCACAAAGTGAAAATAATGATGATAATACGAGTACGGTTGAAGTTAAAACTGAGTCACATGAGATTAGTAAAGAATTAACTCAAAATGAAATTTCATTAGAAAATAATGAAGCTGAAAAGCAAAATATTGAACCGCAGTTAAGTACTGAATTTACTTATTTTTCTCTCGGTTCTAAACCAGATGAAAATGAGGATCAAATAAATGAAGAAGAAAAAAATGAAGAGACAAAATTAGAGCAGATAAACCTACAAGAAGATGGAGAAAAAATTCAAATAGAGGAGACAAAAGAGGATTTAGAACCCAAAAATGAAGAACCCTTAGTCGAAGAAAAAATTCCATTAGAAGAAAATAATGTAGTAGTAGAATCGACCCCTCAAACAAATGGATTTAATTTAGACAATTTGACTAATTTACAAATAGATGTAATGATTGATAAAATTCGGCAAAATTCTATATCGAACAAAGATGTTTGTAATTATGTGCTTAATTTACTTGTTGATGGCGAGTTTGATTTGGAAAAAAATTTTGTTATTAAAAATTATAAGACTATATTGCTAATGATGCAAGTTATTAAGTGTGCTAATCCGTCATTAAAAGCAGAATTATGGAGTTTATTTACGGCTATTTTGCGTAAAAGTCAATTGAATTTACAAGCATGTGTCGAAATTGGTTTAATTGAAACAGCATTACATGAATTAGAAAATGCTGATCAAGTATGCGCAGATCTAATTGTGGAAATGCTTACAGTTTTGGCTAATTATAATATAAATGTTGAGGAATTGAAAGCTATTTTTAATAGACTTAAAGGTGATGATCAAGTTTGGGTAAGGCAAACAGTGAATTAAAAATTCGAAAAAAAATATATTATTGAATTTAATTTTAGAAAAAAAATTCAGTGAAAATTTTAAATGTTTTGAAAGCGATGCCACATCGTTATGGACCAGATGAATTTTTTAGTTTACCAGGCAAAAAATCATCAGTAATAAAATTTAATTTTTAAATGCTTTTAGATTGCTTCTATTTAATAAACAGCAAATTATCTTTTGAGAAAAAATTCGAAAGAATATTTAGAGGCTTAAGTGTTATGTACAGCTTATGATTGTGATTTTTTAATGACTAAAAACAAAAATTGATCAAGAACTAAAATATTTTCTCAGTTTAATTGAAAAGAGTTGATATAAAGCTCTATCCAAATTATGGGAAAATTTTTGAAAAAAAAATATGAAAATTTAAATATTTTCATTTTAGAATAATTACCGTTAGGTCTTGTTCATAATTAAATTTAATAAAAAGAAAGTATTTTTACATGTAGTTCTAATCGCAAAAACGGTTTTTCTTTCGACCTATTTAAGTCACTTTTGATGATGTGATGGAAATGAATTTGTCAGATTAAGTCATCAATTTTTATTACCGTAAACCTTTGCCTACTACTCTTAGAAATATGGTTGAATTTTGGGTTAACTCTAAATGGAAAACTTCCCATCAATACCATGTTATAACATTTTTTTAAATTTTTTTAGAGTATATTTCAAATTGAACCTTTTTTTCTTGAGTAGAGTAAAGGAGAAGTTTTTCCATAATTTAATCATGTTTCGAATCCAGCACTCACATTTTTAGAATTAAAATTTCAGTATAAAAATATTTTACTCTTTGGAAGATACAAATTTGAAATTCACTTTTTTCGAATCAACTGCAAATGTTGCTGATAAATTATTAACTTATAGCGAAATATTCAATTTCAGGAGAGACATCAAATTTATTACATTTATATCGTCCTTATACCATTTCTTTGCTAAAATCGCAATCAAAATATTCTTAGACTTTTTAGAAAATAGAATGAACGTAAAATTTTTGATTAAATCTTTTTGAAGTTAACTCTCAAATTTTTTTAATCAAAACTTAATTTTGTGCTAGAAAAAAGGCCAACGTTGGGCTTTACTATTGGAAAAAAGGTTCAATTTGACATCTACTCTATTTCTAAGAGTAGTAGGCAAATAGTAGGTTTACTGTATTATAGACGTTATTCGTTTTTGAACAAATATATAAATAACGTTGGTATATTTAATTTCTTTCCTTTTCATTTTGTTTCCTATGGTGAAAAATAAAAAGAAAAGAAAATGTTAGAAAATAAGCCTAGAAAGAGTTATGGAAGAGTCGAGGAATAGGAAGCGTAAAAAATCATACAATTTATCTAATTTGGTCTCAAGTTTTCTCAAAAAAAAATTTCATTTAATTCATAAATTAATATTTTTATTATTAAAATTTACCAATTTTTATAGATAAATAAGACAGTGAGTGCTTTTTTTTTTACTTACTGTTATTTTATTTAACATTATTGTATTTTTTCGGTATGATACTCATTTTAGTAAATAGAATACTGTGATGCCATGTTACAGACCCAAGGGCCATGAGTAATTATAAACCATGAGTAATTAAGATGAAAGCTACAAAATCTTGATTGTATTCTTAATTCTTTATCATTCTAAATTATCCTAATTATTCATTTAAATGGAAGTTTATTTTCTTTTATTCACTTGATGGGTTACCATCTTGTGGGGTCTGAACCGTGGCATTACGGTACATCTTAAAAATTTAAGCTCCAATATGATTATTCCTTGAATGCAATCAATTTGTTTAACATTTTTTAATTTATTTTCAAGTCTAACAAGATAAAAAATTAATTAAAATTATTAGTATTATAAATTTTGTAATTTAAATTATATGTTTTAAAAATTTAATGTCTATGTTTTTTTTTTTAACAAGATTAACAAAATATATTTTTTAAAAAAATGTTAGTTAACTTTTTAAATTTAAAAAAAGGGAATCTCATTACCACCTATTCGAAATTGGCCATATCAAAACGGTTTTACATTTTCAACATGGTTTAGAATAGATCCAGTAAGCGGTGCCAATATAGAAAAAGAAAAACCATATCTCTACTGGTTCGGAACCAATAAAGGCATAGGATACACAGCTTTTTTTATGGGATCATGTTTAGTCTTGAGTTATAAAACAAAACCAAATGGTAAAGAAATGCAACATTGCATTCAATATGAATTTAAGCCAAGAGAATGGTATATGATTACAATAAGTCATGTTTATAATCGATGGAGTAAAAGTCAAATTTTATGCTACATTAATGGTTATCATTTTTCGACAGCACAAATTCCGTTTTACATTGATCAAAATGAAATATTTGATCGTTGTTTTATTGGTTGTACACCTGATGCTAATGAAATGAATTTATTTAGTGGACAATTGAGCTCTATTTATTTATTCAATCATGCTCTTGAGTCTCCAGTTGTTGATGCTATTTATAATCTAGGACCTTCTTATAAAAATCAATTTCGTTTCGAAAATGAAACTGGTCATTTACATTTAAAACCTGAGACTAGAAGATTATTATATGATGGAAAATTGACTCAATCGGTTGTATTTTTATACAATCCTGTCAATTGTGATTCACAATTGCTTCTTCAATCGGCACCAAAGCAAAATCAATCACTTTATTTTTCTCATAATGCTCATGCACTCATGTTAAGTGATGTCAAAGCTGTTAAGACAGCATCAATTTATAGTGTTTTACTTTCGATTGGTGGAATACAGGTTTTATATGTTTTGTTTGGTCAATTAGATTATAGACAATTGGATGATACAATTGACTATACTGTTTGGTAATTGATTTCTTTAAACTAAAAAATAACCATTACTTTATCCGATAAAGTAATGGTTTCGATATTTATATTTTCTTTTAACTAAAAATGATTTTCAACATATTTTAGTCTAAAAAATCCCGTTTTAATAGTTTTTAAAACGAATAATTATATATTGATTTAGGCTTTTAAATTCATTATGGCGAATTTAGCTAACCTTCCGGATTAGTATTAGATAGTCACCTTTCTATGCTACGATTACAATTATATTCCTAGTAAATTGTTATGGACCGATACCTTTATCATAAACTTGATTAGATACGCTATCGTATAACCTTGCGAGTTAAACACGAATTTGATTTTAAGCGCAAGCATCGCGTAAAATCTCGTTCATCTAAGCCTAACTTTAATGATTTACCATTGCATTTATTTGTTTTTTTTTGGTTTTGGTTTTGTGGTGCGGTTTTTAAATCAAAGAATTTTAATTCTGTTATTAAGAACAAGCATAAATCTAAACTTAGATTTCTAATTTAGACGAAGGGAGTAAAATTAGACAAAGAAGAAAATAAAGAAATTAAATTTTAAAGTAGAGTTGGATTAACATGAGCCAGATTGTACGCGATGCATGTGCTTAAAATAAATTTGGGTTTAACTGCAAGCAATACCGCACAATGCTATACGATAGTTACTTTTTCTAGAACTTCATTTTTTCATCTAATTTAAGGTTTTTATAGGGATATAAAAGTCTTATCAAGGGATTTTATTTTCTTTAGCTGTTTAATTGGTTTTTCAACCAGTCCAAATGATCCTTGTTTCTGAAATTGTAAGGTCTTACGTTCGACGTTATATATCTATTTCAGCTAATTTCATTTCGAGTAATTTTCCTTTTTCATATTTTTGAATGAACTCCGATTCAAGATTGACTCATCTGTCAGTGCATTTAAATCTAAGATACAATAAATTTTCTTAATAGACGACGTCGCAATAACTTCCAAACCAAATAATTTAACTATCAATAAAATTTTTTTTAATAATTGAATGATTTATAAATTTTAATAACCAATTCTTCATGCATCTTTCAAGTTTTAAAAGATTTAAAAAATTATATAATCCGAAAGAATCCGAAAATCTAAAAAAGCTCTAAGTAGAAATTTCATATTTAAAACTAAGCAAAAAATTATTTTAATAATTAACCGCTAATTTTTTTTTTTCATCTTATAGTAACTCGCTAATAGAGATACTCTGTGATATGATTGAAATATCATACAATGTTCAAATACAAATGATAAATTCAAAAGGTCTTTTGGCAATAAGCTACTATTTAGAAAAAGTAAAAACTTATTAAATTAACAAAATAAAAAATCCAATTTTTTATTGTTAAAAAATAAAAGGCTTCTAGAGATCACATAACTTTAAATGTGTTAAATTCAATTTTAAAATTGACAAAATATCTGGTTCAATTACCGAATCCAAATGGAACTGTTTTATTAAAGCAATTACTAGATCACATTTTATTTAATCCGGCTATTTGGGTCTATTGTTCAGTCGAAGTTCAAACAAAACTATACTCATACTTAGCTACTGAATTTGTAAATGACTTGAACATTTATATAAATATTCGACGTATCTCGGCAGTCATACAAACCATTCATGCAATTAAATATTATTATTGGGTGGTTGATCCAAGAGATCGTAGCGGTTATGAGCCCAAATCTATTGAATCTTTAAGACCAAATCGAAATATCATAAGTCAATTAAGAGCTTACATGCTTTTATATATTAAAGAATTAGTAACTAAAGAAAATGGTGTTCAACAAGATGAATTACAAGCTTTACTTAATTATTTACATACAGTAAATGAAGTAAGTCAAAAGAATTTATTTAAAACGCTAAAAAAATTTTTTGCTTTATTTTCTATTAAATAAAAGAACGAAAATATAACAGATGTTTTAAAATTGTTGGTAACATTAATGAATGAACATCCACCAAGTATGATACCAGCTTTTGACGCTAAACTTGGTATTCGAACCGTCATGAAATTGTTAGCTTCTGAAAACGAAACCATCAGATTGCAAACATTGAAGCTACTAGGATTCTTCTTACAAAAAAGCACCTTCAAGTATGTTATCAAAAAATTGTTTATAATTTAAAACTTAACCCAGGGGTTAAGTTAAAAATGAATTTACAATGGGATGGGGTTGTCCTAAATTTAATCGATTTTGCTTTGTAAAAAATGTAATAAAGCCTAATGTGCAAGTTTTCACGTTATTTAATCCCTTATGTGGCTATATGAAAACTTGAAAATAAATACCCTGGGTTAATGTAAAAATTTTAAGCACAATTTTAGGCTTTTTTTATTTTTGTATTTTTAACCCGGGGCTAATTTGAATTTTAATTGAAAAAAGTATGGGTTTATACCCGAGTTTAATAGGAATGGAGGATCATCAAAAAATAGTAGAGCCCCGGTGCTTTAAACAAGGTTTTACGGTAACGACGTATTTTTCTTTGTAAGGGTACGCGAGAAAAAAATTTTGTTTTTTAAAAAATTTATTTTTAAGGTTTTCCCTTTCTGATATTAAACTAGACAAAAATAAACAGAAAATCAATACTTTTTTATTTAATTTCGATTACAATATGATAGTTACGCTGGATTCAGAAATTTGTAAATTGCTTCAAAATTTTGTCGCAATAAATTTTTTTTATTTATCATTAAACAAATTTAAAATACCAAAAATTAAAAAATTTTTTTTTCTTCGTATGCGCCTGAATCTTGAATTTTTTTCAAAAAAGCGGACATTTTAGAAACATGAAAAAGTTATACCAAAACTTATCGGTTAAGATTTTTTATAATATTTTTATGCTTTTTAAATACCGCCTGTTTTAAAATTTTTTTTTTAAATATTTTTTTGACTCTGGACTGCCTCTTTTTTTTTGAAAACTTGTCAAATAATAAACAAATTTTTTAATGAATAGACAAGTTAAGCTAAAATATGCTTTTAACATAAATGGATAAAAAATTCTTTTTTTTTTAAAGACGTAAAGCTGAGAATATGAATACATATAATCTTTTTGCTCTGATCAGCGATAGGCTTTCAATGTATTCACATGATTTCACAATGTCGTTATATAATACTCTTTACGAGATTTTAGTTGAACGCACAACTAATCAAGTCATTGATCAAACTCATCAAATGCCAGATCCAACTCATCACATTGAAAATCCTTTAATAATCAAAGTCATAACTTCATTAATACGTAACGCTCCAGCAAAGAGTAAACAAGTCAATATAATTAAAAAACAATTTCTAAATGACTTGATTGCTTTGTGTAATAATGGAAAAGAAAATAGAAGAATAATTTTACAAATGAGTGTTTGGCAAGAATTATTAATTGGGCTCGCTCATGTATACCCGTCAGATCCCGACGAATTTGAAATAACAAATCTTGTTTTTAAAACATTCAAAATTCTTTTACATCATGCTATTAAGTATGAATATGGTGGATGGAGAGTATGGATCGATACTTTATCCATTTTACACTCAAGAGTGTCAAAAGAAGACTATCAATTAAAAATGAATAAATTATATGAGGAATATGAAAGAAATAAAGGCTTAAATCAAGATCAAAAATCGAGTGAAAATGATTCAGAAACACAAGAAAAAACTTTTCAATTACCGCCATTTAGAATACCTGAATTTAAATGGTCACATATGCATAAACTTTTGTTAAATGATATGTTACTTTCAATTGAAAATGAAATTGAACTTTGGAAAGGTCCTGATTGTCAAGTAAAATCAGTACTCGATGCTGTCAATCATGTTGATAATGCTGTATTTTGTGTTAATACTATTCATACTATATCACAATTAGCTGATATTTTAACCAATGCATGTGGTGGATTATTACCTTTATTGGCCAGTGCTACTACTGCAAATACTGTAAGTAAATTAATTTGTAAAAAAAATAAAAACTGTCCTGAAATGTAACTTCAGATTGGTTTTTGGAAATATTTTAATTTTTAATTAGATTAAGTTTCTGTTTGAAAAGAAAATTTTATTTATTTAATTTATTGAAAAGCCAACTGCCTAAATTTTTTTCCTGGTACTTTAAAATTGAAAGAAAATACTCAAAAAATCTTTTTAGCTTTCAAAAATTAATAATAATATTAATCAATATAACATTTAAATAGCTTTGTATAATAACGATTAGAGACAACAAAAAATGCGAAAAGTGCGAAAAAAGCAGTAAAATTTGTAAAATATGCGGGAAGCAAATTAAAATTTATTTTGATTCCGAAAAATTTAATTTTAAATGTTCAAAGAAATCATTTTTGATTCGTCTTACAAACCTTTGGTCGACTAAATCGGACAAATTTTCAACGCTCACGGTAGCGATAATGGTAATTGTACGGTAACACACGCCCTTCTTTTTCATTATAACTGCTGTATCATTAATTGCCTGATATTTGAAGATTTTTAGTTACAATTCATTTTTATTATAAAATTATTTTGAAATGTAAATTACTTAAATTCAAATTTTGATTTATTTAATCGCTAAAAACTCTTTGAGGCTTTTATAAGAAAAACCTATCAAAAGTTTTGAGAAGTTAAGGTAATAGCATTTTCATAGTTCTATTACACGATTTTAGTGTTTTTTAAATGTTTTGGTGTTCAAATTTTTTTCAAGATTAAAAAAAAGCTAAAATTCAAGAAATAATTTAATAAATTTTCAGAATTAAACACACTGGGTTACTAAACTTTTAAGCTAGGACTCAAGGTTTTTTATGAATAAAATTCGAAAAAAAAAATTTTTTTCTTAAAAAATCCTTTTCTACCGGAAACGTCTGGTTTATTTAAATATTAAAATCGGCTTAAATTTGAATATTCTTTTATTTTAAACTTATTTTCTTTTATAAGAATGAGATCGAAATAATGGAGAATACTGAAGGTATGACTAATCAAGAAGGAATTCAATTTTTAGAAAGAATCATGCGAATTAATGATATTGTTATTTTGGGTTGTAGCAATAGTTTTAGTGAATTAGAACAAGAAAAAAATCTACCTAATGGTGCTATAGTCAGACAGTCTTTAAGATTAAGTAAGAAAATTTTTGTATTTTTTTATCGAAAATTTTTTTTTCACAGTCTGAATTTTTTAAAGCATTTACATCGGCTGTTAAAACATGTTTGGAATTTAGGCGCAAAAATCTGAATCAAAACACAAATACTCAGCTATCTTCATTACAAAATGAAGTTAGAGTATTATCAAACAAAGATCCGGTTGAAGCATTGATTGAATTGCACATCAATAATACTAAAAATCCAACAAATCAAACGAGTTTAATTGGAGCTAAAATCTATCCCGATTGTCTTTTACAAAATATTGATATATTTAGATTAAGAGCTTTAGTTTATCGTGATACGGTAAGAAATGATAAAAATAAGCTTAAACCTTTTGTAATTGTGGTAATTGTTGAATTTTATATTTATTGAGCATGTTAAAAAAATATCAACTTTTATGCTTTTTATTAATTAGATTTTTTTTATTGAAACTGCTTTTGATATTTTTTTAATAATTATAAAAAAAAAATTTTAAAATTAAATTTTTTTTGAAAATTTTTAAGGATGATCCTAAGCAATCCCAATATGTTGCTCTTTCTGCTGTTTATTTTATTTCAGTTCTTATGGTTTCGAGGTACCGTGATATAATTGAAGCTAATAGTAGCAATGGTTCAAGTCAACAAAGTTTGAATGATAGTACGTCATCCTTAAATAATAGAAAGGTTCACAATTTTTCTGATTCGACTTCGATTGGAACGAATGGTAATTCAAATTACATTATAAAATTTGTTTATATGTTTTTTTTTTTTAAAGCGAGCTTAGATTTCATATTTGTGGATAATCTCAGCTCCAAATCCTACGGTGGTAAAAAATATCTTATTCTTAAAATCTTTCATTTTTCTTTTATTAAAAAAAGGGTTTATAATCGCCCTCCTATTGTGGGTCTTTTTTATTTCACATAGTTCAAATAAAAAAAATTTTTTAAATGAGTATGATAATGCTTGAAAATGAATTTTTTAAACAAACAAAATCAAAATATTCTTAATTTTAAAATAACCATGTAGTAGATTAAATTATTCAAGAAAAATTTGGTTTTCCTGGGAAAGAGGTTTGAATTTATCAGATCAGATAGGTTCAAAGTTTCGAGTCGCTTTAAAATTTATTTACTTATAAAAAATATTCATTTCTTAAAGCTGAATAAGTTAAGAATGATTTCAACAATTCAACGGGAAAAATTTAAGTGATAAAAAGGATTAATAAAATTTTGATTCTATTTCAAAATCAGGAGTAGTCATTCCTAAACACTCCAAAAAGAACCCTATTGGGATATAATTATAACAGTCGATTTAAAAAATGATCAAGCTGCCATTTATGGAGATTATTTGCTTCGATTTTTTCTAATTTAGTTTACAATTTAATTTATTAAAGAATTTTTCAAACATTATCATAGTTAAAAGCACTCATAAATATTTTTTGTATCTCAGCTTTAAGGAACTTCGTTGAAATTTATTGATATATTTATCAAATAAAATCTATATTGGGTATCATCTTGATTAGATTGAAAGACACTGATTTCACTTGGTATCAGAAGGTAAACAACAATCTTTATTATCTTTTAAGATCTTGATAAGTTCTGGGAAAACTGTAAATATCTTCTAAGTCTCTGATAAAAAAATCTTTATTTATGCGCTCTTAAAAGACCTTGGATAGTTAAAATTATAAAAATTTTTTTAGGTTTGTATCAATTTAATAATTATTTTTAATAAGAAATTTCGGATAGGGCCTTGACTGTTTTTTTCTTGCTGTCCCTAAAATCCGGACACGGACAAATCAAAAATTTTTAATATTAAATTATAAAAAACTAAGTTTTATTAAAACGAAGGAAGTAGTTGAATAAAATTGACAAAGATTTGAGGAAAAATATGTTTTATTAAGAATAAGAATATTTATTAATAAAATCAACATCCTCATTTGTTGGAGCTAAAATGGCTCTTTCTAATATATAGGTACTGTTTGTAAAATTTTCCTCGATATTAGGAAAAATTGCTTCTACCAAATTTTTAGGATCTAAACATGTACATAAGTCGGGATCAAGTTTTATTTGATCTATTATATTTCAACAGAAGTAAAAACAAAAAAAAAAGTGTAAAATTTAAGATTTAAATTTTCTAACTCTTTTTGGACAACAAACAAGAATTCACTTTTTAAGTAATACTTTGCCAATGCAACGAAAAATCAATATTTAGAACACTTGCCGTAATGGATTCTGCGCTAACTAAAAAATAATTTTTAAATTGATTGCAAACTCTAATTTTTAACAAATTCCTGAATTTTTTTAAAATTTATTATTTTTAAATTCCGTACTTTAGTCTTTAAAAAAATCAGTCCGTGTCCGGATTTTAGATTTAAAAAAAAATTCCGTGTCCGTATTTTAGACATAGTTATTCCGTGTCCGACAACGTGTCCGACTGTCCGTGTCCGTGTGTTCGTGTCCGGATTTTAGGGATAAACTTTTTTTCTCGAATTCATTTTTAAAAAATTATTCAAAATGTAACAAATTTTCACTGATATAATTTAATTTAGTGTAATCTTGCGAATTTATCGTTCAAATTTTTATCGAGAAAATCGTATAAGAGCAGAACTTTTTTGATAAATCTCTTTCTGATTTATTTGACTAAGATAATTTTTCCACATAATTTGTGGTTAATGAACGCTTACTTTAAAAACTCACTATTTGGTCTACATGAATTTATTAAAACATTCTTAATTTCCTTCTTTTATTTTGTACCTAAGCGTCACTAATTACTAGATATTCTTAAATTAATTGTTTTTTGTTTATGTATTAACTTCAGAAGAAAAAAATTAAAATTATCTTTAATTTCTATTTTAAAATAGACGATTCACGTCAATCAGATCACTTTTCCAACAAAAGATCAAATGGTAATAATAATGACGATAGTAGTCTATACGAGAATGGTGTATCAGATAGCTTATCAAATCAGCAAATAAATGAATTTAGCGAAATAGCATTGAGTGATCAGCAGCAACCCCAAGGTATAAACACAATATCAAGTAATCAAATAAATAATAGCAATGTAGAAAGTAAACCAGAATCAGCAACTAGTTCGAATTTGCCACAAATGCCAAAGAGCTCTCAAAATGCTGAATCAATTTTAAAAGCAGCTAATGTTAGTATAACTGATAAACTTGAGAAAGCTTTGTCTAGTGTAGCACCAATACTCCGTGATATTTTTGTCGAATTCTCTCAACTTTTATCTAAAGTAATTGTTGGCTCACATGGCCAAGAATTGATAACATCAGGTATATCAGCATTACGTCATTCGAGCTCAGTTATTGAACTAGTTATGTTGTTATGTTCTCAAGAATGGCAAACATCACTACAAAAACATGCTGGTTTGTCATTTATAGAACTTGTTAATGAGGGTAGACTACTAGGACATGCTAGTAAAGACCATATAGTTCGTGTAGCTAATGAAGCTGATTTTATACTCAATAGAATGAGAGCTGATGATGTTAAAAAACACTCTGAATTCGAACAACTATGTGCTCAAACAACTCTAGAAAGAAAAGAAGAAGAGACAATTTGTGAGCATTTAATAACAGCAGCAAGAAAACGAGACCATTATTTTGCAATTAAATTAAGAGATAAAATATTGAATTTAATCACTGATAAACAAGGCTGTTGGTATAATCCACACAAAAGTTTTCAAACATTTTGGAAATTAGACAATTGGGAAGATGATATGAGACGAAGAAGGAGATTTGTGAAAAATCCTAATGGTACATCACATTCGGAGGCTGTTTTAAAGTCGTCAATTGATAACGTTCAAGATGCTATTAATAATAAAGATGAATTAATTAAACAGTTAAATAAGCCAATTAATGATTTGAATTCTAATAATTATATGCCTAATGAACAATTGCATATTAGTGATGCTGAATTGGAACAAGAAGTAACCGGTCCAATTCATTATGCTACTAAATGTAAACTTGTTTGTAATGTAGCTGCTGTAAATGGAACTTTGTCAATTACTTCAAATGAACTTTATTTTGAAGTCGATGAAATCGATTCTGTTTTCAAAAGCTTGGATCCCAGTGTAAGTCTTTTTTTTTTGTTGTTTGACTGAAGTTTCAACTCCATTTTTCTTGTCATTTTTACATTTTTTATTTTCCTTAGATCGAACTTATTTTATCAATTACTTGAGTTTATTCCTTTGATGAAAATGATCATTCTTTAGTTTTTCATACTACTTTAGTAAATCTTTTAACCGATTTAAAAAAATTGGTACAAAAAAAACAAATCAAAAAAATAAATACTTTAATAAGTCTCTTGAAAATAAAAAATGAAACTTAAAAAGGTTCAGCTCTTAAAAAATCCTTCAAAGACCATTACAAGTTAACTTTCGTAAATGGAAGTTTTTCTTAAGCAAATTCTGCTATTTGATTATCGTACTTTCATCAAATCTAGCTTGGATTTTAAATGCCTTAAATTTAAAGATTTTCTTTGACCCTTATCCGTCTAAAATATAAAAAATTACGCAATTTCTACCGCCTCAAAATTTGTCAATTTTTTTTTCATTTTGACCCAGTTTTAGACGTATAAGGGTTGAGAAATTCGTTCAAAAAAATTAAAAATTTCTATCCTGTCATAATAAATTTTCATAGAACCAAAGGTGAGGTCACATTAAAATTCGAAAACGTTTAATTTCTAATTAGGTCTCATTCTCTATCTAAAATTATTACAAAGGTAAATATATCCGAAGATGTCTAAAATTTCAAAAGAATAAACAAAAAAATATTAGTATTTAGTAATTAGGTATTTTTAAAGTCGTATGAGACCAAAAAATTCTTTTCCCATTTTTGACCTATATTTTCTGAATGGGACCACATTTTTTTTCACAAACCGTAATAATTCACAGCCGTTATGCCTTATTAAACCCTCGGTTTTTATATTTATGTCATTAAATAATTGTTTTTTAATTATTTATTTAGTTGATGGCGTATGCAGATAATTTACATGGCAAATGGCATTTTAATGAAATACGTGCCATATTCTCCAGACGCTATTTACTACAAAATGTTGCTTTGGAAATATTCGTTGCTAATCGTTCAAGTGTAATGTTTGCGTTTACAGATCGTCGAACTGTTGAAAAAGTCGTTAATATTTTACCAAAAGTGGGTGTTGGTCCAAGATATGGTTTACCACAAAACCGTCACACCTCGCTTGCTTCACCTCAACAACTTTTCCGTTCTTCAAATATGACTCAAAAATGGCAGCGACGAGAAATTTCCAATTTTGAATATTTAATGTATTTGAATACAATTGCCGGTCGTACTTACAACGACTTGAATCAATATTTAATATTCCCTTGGATTTTAATCAATTATGATTCACCAACTATCGATCTAAATTCTCCAACATCTTATAGAGATTTATCTAAACCTATTGGTGCATTGAACCCAAGTAGAAAACAATTTTTTACGGAAAGATATCAAAATTGGGATGCTAATAACATTCCACCATTTCACTATGGTACTCATTACTCAACAGCAGCATTTACTCTTAATTGGTTGATTAGAGTCGAACCATTTTCATCAATATTTTTAAATTTACAAGATGGCAAATTTGATCATGCTGATCGAACTTTTCACTCGATTCAAACATCTTGGAAAAATTGTCAAAGAGACACTTCAGATGTTAAGGAGTTAATTCCTGAATTTTTTTATCTACCTGAAATGTTTTTAAATTTGAACAACTTTAACATGGGCGAAACCCAAGATAAAAAGAAAGTAAGTGATGTCGAACTACCGGCATGGGCTAAGGATGCTTATGATTTTGTTCGTATCAATCGAATGGCTTTGGAGTCCGAATTTGTATCATGTCAATTACATCAATGGATTGATTTAATTTTTGGTTATAAACAGCGTGGACCTGAGGCGGTTAGAAATTGTAATGTATTCTATCATTTGACTTATGAAGGCGCAGTCAATTTAGAAAGTATTGAAGACCCAATTACTCGACAAGCAATTGAATCTCAAATAAAAAATTTTGGTCAAACTCCATGTCAATTGTTGACCGAACCACATCCACCGCGTAGTTCACCATTAAGTATTTCACCTATGATGTTCACTCAACATAATGAAGATGTTTGTATGATCATGAAATTTTTGTCTAATGCTCCAATTATTTTTGTAAGTGCAAATACTACTTTACCAAGTTATATAACACCAGTTATGCATTCGACACATTTTCAACAAGTTATAGTTACTATAAGTTCCAAACATGAGTTTAGTTTGAATAAATATAATCCATCAGCAGCACAAATGACTCAATCGTCGGCTATTAACAATTACACTGCATACAATGAAGCTTCGACAACAACATCATATTCTCCAGTGGACAAAACTAACTCGAATGCATCAATTAACTCACAAAATTTAAATAATTCAATAAATGCCAATCAAACAACGCCTCAATTACAACAACAACTACCAGTATTGATGGATCAACTTTTAGCATTTAATACAGGCTTACATAGACGTCAATTAGGCGAGAATTTCGACGATAAACTACAATTGACACATAATAATTTTATAGTTACTTATGATAATCGTTTTATTATAGCAACTGGATTTTTCGATAAGAGTTTTAGGGTTTTTAACACAGACACTGCTAAAATAACTCAGATTATTTTTGGTCATTACGATTTAGTAACGTGTGTAAATCGTTCTGAAATGACACAAAATGGTAATTGTTTTGTAGCGACTGGTTCACGCGATTCAACTATAATGATATGGATTTGGAATGGTTTGAAAGGTTTAATAGTTAATAAAGATTTAAGTCAAGCTGAAACGAATGAAAATCCTAGTCCAGGTGCAATTTTAACAGGACACATACGTCAAATTGTTGGTGTTGTTATAAGTAGTGAATTAGGTTTGGTTATTAGTGCAAGTCAAAATGGTCCCATTTTGGTTCATACTGTTTATGGGGAATTATTGAGACAATTTGAAAATGATTCGGATGTACTTGATGATCCAACTCAATTGTACATGCTACCTGATGCCGAAAATGTATGTGCGATTTATAAAAATAATCATGTTGCATTTTTTACTATAAATGGTAATAAATTGGTTGATACTCAAATTCAAGATGATATAATATATGTAAGTATTTTAAAATGCCATTTAAGATTTTTTTCTAATAATCAATTTTACTTTAAAACTTTGCTTATATTGCGTCTAAAAATCGCTTCTTTGGAAGGCAAAATCATATTCGAGAAAAATGAATTTAATAAATTACCGTATTTCCTCAAATACAAGCTCACTCAAATAAAAGCGCGAGGCTTATATTTGAGGCAAAAAAAACTTTTATTTGAGTTTTTTTCGATTCATAAATTGTCTCGATTAGAAGATTGTTTTATTTAAAATTTTAAATTCCCATAACTTTATAATACCGTATCCGCTTGCTTACTACTGCTGGCCTTATGACAAGAATTTTGATTTATTGCATTGGAATAGATACCATCGATACCATGTTATGAATTTTTTTGGGAATAAATCAAAATTGTTTCAAATATTCTTAGAGTAAAGACTAAAATTGACTTTTATTCCTAGAGTAAAGCCACATTAAAGGACAATTTTTTTTTAAAAATTGGAATTAAATTGAATTTTATTTTAAAATTAAATAATTTGACTTTATTCCATATTTAAAATTAAAAATTAAGGTTTATTCCGGTATTAAAGTTGAAAAAAAAAATTTAAATTGTTATAACCTATAGTGAATTTAGTTTTGAAAAAAAAATTTCAAAATTTTTTTATTACATCACAATTTGTAAAAATTGCATCATCATTTGTAGTTTTTTGTTTTTTGCTTCAGCTTGTGGTAATAAATTACCAATTTTGCTCATTATACCACGTACGAAAGAATTAGAGAACTACACGCCCCCAGCGAATATAAGAATACTATTCAAATCATCTGCAACGTTTAATGAAGAAAGTTTTGTAATTAGTTCATTTGACAAATGTGGGATTACTGGTCAATCTAATTTGCATAAGACTCTTAAAACGGTAAAATAATTAGACCACAAAAAAACTAAATTTAATTTGTATCCAAATGTAGATTCGAGACTTTTTTTTAAAATTTATTTAAATTTTTTTTTTCAACTTTAATATCGGAATAAACCTTAATTTTTAATTTTAAATATGGAATAAAGTCAAATTATTTAATTTTAAAATAAAATTCAATTTAATTCCAATTTTTAAAAAAAAATTGTCCTTTAATGTGGCTTTACTCTAGGAATAAAAGTCAATTTTAGTCTTTACTCTAAGAATATTTGAAACAATTTTGATTTATTCCCAAAAAAATTCATAACATGGTATCGATGGTATCTATTCCAATGCAATAAATCAAAATTCTTGTCATAAGGCCAGCAGTAGTAAGCAAGCGGATACGGTAAATAAATTATCAACATTATTTTTTTCTTACTGAAAAAGATTCAAATAAAAGCTTTTTGTTCTTTTATTTGAGCCATTTTTTAGGACCAAAAAAAATTTAAATAGAAGGCCTTCAAAAGATAGCGACTCGATCTTGTATTTGAGGAAATACGGTATTATGTTATTACTGATAGATTTTAGTCGCGCCTATTTAAATAAAACCAAATTTAAAATTTTTCTGATTTCCGTCTGTCTAAAAATAGTGGAGTTACCATTTTATTCTTAATCTAAAATTATCGACGTTTTTCCCGATTAAAACGCTTTAAAAATATATAATTTAAAAAATCAAAATTAAAAATTACAAGAAAATCATTTAAACACATTATAGAAAAATGTGAGAAGAGAAAGTTTTTCACAATTTAATTCTAAAGCAGAGATTATCAGTGACTATTTTTTCATTAGATCTCTATTCATTTACATGAGACAAAAGTTGAATGACTATATCTCAACTTTATGAATTAGCTTTATTAATTTGAAAAGAGACGACGAAAAAGCGTTCGACAGTGCTCAAAATAAAAACATTTCCTTGGTCACAAATCAGCGTTATTATATTATTTTAAAATTAAGAATATTTTTTATTATTATTATTTATTGATTTTCTTTCTAAATTTTTAGTCGTTAACCATGAGCCAAGATGGTCAGTATTTAGTCCTAGGTGGTGAAAAAGGATTGGTCTACATTTACAGATCACATGATTTGTCAGTGGCATACACCTTCCCACAATGTGATGCAAGTATTAAATCCCTAGTAATAACCCAAGATCAAAAGTAAAATTAAAAATATGTATTCAATTTTCGATCTTGATTTTAAATTATTTTTTCTATTTAGATACATAATTGCGGGTCTTTCAACAGGTTGCTTGATAGTTTTTAATGTAAATTTCAACTTGATTACTTACCGTCGTAAAGCAGCAACAAATAATTAGATTAATTTATTTACGGAAATTATTTTTTATTTAAATGAATTTTATTTTTCATGAGAAATCAAAAAAGTTTTATCAAATGAAATATAGTATTTAATGAAGCAAAAATAACAATAATAATCAGCATTCCGATCCTAGAGTTTATATTTTTAAGTTTATACTTTAGTTTTTAAGATTTTTATTTTATTTTTAATTTTGAAAAAAAAATTTTTCAGCAAAAAAAAAAAAGAGTTTAGACAAAATTGATAATTTTTTTTAGTTTTTAACAATTTTTTTTTAATTTATTTTATTTAAAAAGAATACTAAAAGTGGTTGAATTAAAACTTAAAAAAGAACAAACTTTTTTTTTCCCCCCAAAGCATAAATGTTCAAAAATCATTAAATAATTGTTTTTATATTTTTAAAGAGTCGGCTTTTTAATTTTGTAATGCTTATTTTTTATTAACTTAAACTTTTATTTTGGTAAATTTGGTAATATAACCCAGACATGTTTTTTTTTAGAGATTTTTAATTTAGTTTACTCTTAAATAAGCAATTAATTTAATCGAATAAATTTGTTCCTATAAAAAAAAAATTTTAGTATCAAAATTGAAAATTTTAAAATCCAATGGCTTTTCATGAATTTGTAATTGTTGTTCATGTCAACTATGCGAACATTTGGTCAGCAAAAAATTTGATATTGATCATCATGTCGACCTTATTTAACAAGCTTTCCTGCAAGCTTAAGAGGTTTTTGATACAAAAATATAAGCTAAAAAAAATAGGAAAATTGAATTCTGTTAAATGTTTTTAAGCTTATTACTTTTTTGTATTTAATGGAAGGTAAAGCTTATTTGATACCGTCATCAGTGCCCAACGTCAAATACTCTAGAACAAGAGATTTGCTTTATATTTATTAAAACTTATGAATTACTTAGCTTGCAGCCTTCGAAACGTTGCTTTGATCTCCAAATTTGTAGTTAAATTTTTTTAATAAATAAATAACTTTTTGTTATTGCATTGTGAATATTTAGAAAATATAATCTGAAGTTTTTATTGAAGCATGCAGTTTAAATACAGTAGTATTGGGTTAATCTAAATCTGACGAGACTATAAAAATTGGGTTCGCATTAAATTTTTACAAACAGATAAAACAAAAATTTTTATTTTAAATAATTATTTTTTTTTTATTTGGGGGAAATTTTTTTATATAAGTAGTGAGACTAAGACCCTTGAACCAACTAGGTTCGCTAATTAATTGACAATTCTAGATCCCTCATCATACGACTCGAACAATTGGACTATCACCAGTTTTTATTTAAATAACTAACCAATCTGGAGTTATTTTTTAATTCTTAAACAAGGTTGGATAATTTGAAAAAGATTTAAAAAAAAAGATTTTCGCTTTGTAATTGAAATCATATAACTTTTGTTTAGAGTTAGAATTGAATTCATTGAATAAAAATATTAATCTCGAAATCTTAATTTCGAACCATACTATCTTTATTTTTATCTATAATATATCTTTGTAAAATCGAATTTTTTAAATTCAGAATAAACTAGAAAATCCCAATCAATTAAAACTTAATCAAACGGAAAAAAAAAATATTCGGAAATTCCCTAATTTCATTAATAATTTCCAGTTCCATAACTAGATTAATAACATGTAATTATCATTGATTAATTCAAAAAGACACATAGATTTTAGAAAAGCAAAAATATTTTAGAAAATAAATTAAGCCTTAATAATTTTTTTCATCTGCCTATTTCTTTCCATTTAGACAAAACTTTCGATTAAATCTAACTATAATTATAAGTTAAAGTATTCAGGGATTAATTTGCTTTAGAGAATTTAAAAGATTACAAGCTAACTGTGTGAAAATTCTATTTATTTTTTCTCAACTTTGAAAGGAGTTTGATTTTTAGTCTAATCAAGATCCAAACATTAGATTTAACAAGTCAAAAAAATATCTCAAAAAGTGTGTACTCATCATCATCATCATCATCATCATCCTTCGGATCAAATTATAGTTAATAAAATAACTAATTATACCTTTGAGCAATAAGAATCGGCATCGCTGCTGTAATATTATATGGCAAAAATTGAGTTCTAAAAGAACATAAAATAATTAAAATCGATAAGAACTGCAAAAACTGTTCAAAAAAAAGCCTTTGAAAGTCGAAAAATTCATATCAAATTTTTTTTGTCAAATGGGCACACTTTTAAAAAATTAAAATTTTTGACAGGTTTTTTTTCTCTCTTAAAGAAAATAACAAAAGAAGCGCTTTATTTTTAGCCTTAATACTAATAGTTTGTAATTTGAGACAAATTTTTGTTTTAAAGATCGATTATGACAATCGAATGATGTCGTAACGTTCGATTCTCAATTTCGAAAGAAAAAGAAATATTTAAGATCTTTATCTGGATTTATTCATTTTGGAAGAAGAAATATTTTTTTCTAATTGAGAAAAGTATTTTTGTTGTGCTCTATTGTGTAATTTTTGAAATGTGATCCTTTTTATTGATCTTTATCGATAGCTAATTTTGACTCTTAGCTTCAAAATTTAAGATTATTTTTAAAGATATTTTTGATAAAGCTTTATTGGAAATCAATAGCTTTAGAAATTTGCCCATTATTCAATAATTTTTCTAGAAAAAAATTCTCATTTTCACAGAAGCTGATGCTTAGATTAAAATTTATTTTTATTTAAAAAAATAATTGAAAATTTAATTTAAAACAAATAAGATAAAATTTATTTTCCAAATAAATAATTAAAATTGTTATCAACAGTTTTTTTTCCGTGATGTGGCGGACATCATGTTTGTTCTTTGATATAGGTTTGATGTTCACTCCCGTGGCAAGTTTTTTTGGAAGTTACGAATTCGGATTATTGTTTCACTAAAGCTTTACGATTTTTTTTGCTATGTGCTAAAAAAAATATTAATTGATGTGAAAAATTCCCAAATTTGGCATGTCTTTTAGTTTGTTATTTCGGTCATCAAAATAATATAATTCAGCAAGTTTTTTTGAATTTTTATATTAATTTTTCTAAAGTCGAAAAAATCCCAAAAAATGATAAGTAGGAAAAAAATTCAAGAAATCCAAAAAAAATTACTTTTGTCATTTTCAGAGCAAAAAAATGGTCAAGAAAATATTTTTATACTTGATTGAAAAAATTGATCAGATACCACAAAAAAATTTCCCCCGGAATTCGATGAAAGACTTAATTATCTTTAATTTGAGACCAAACTTGCCAAAAAATAATACAATTTACCTATCATTACACCTTATTTAGTTAAGATTACCAAAAAATTCGCAAAAAAGACAAAAAATGGTCTGAAAACAGGACCGAGACCTAAAACGACTAAAAATTTTACATAATTTGAAAGATGAGACAGAGGTCGAAACATATCTGTAAAAATTTGATTTCTTCTTTGACAAAAATTAACGACAGAAAAAAATTAAAAAATTAGAAAATTAAAATAAAAAACAGACATGTTCTAAATTTTCTAGACATACTGTACACTTCTGTATAATTCTGTATAGAAAGCTGAAAACCCCTGACTTGAATTACTATAAAATTATTTATTTATTTATTTATTAAATTGAAATAAGCTTTTTAATTTTAACTCCTATTTTACAACATAAAGTCTTTTTGTTTAAGGAACCAAATTGTAATTTTACAATTATAAAATATACTTATCTACTCAAAATCTATTCCTCTCTCCTTATTATGTCAAAAAAAGAATTCTCTAAATACTCTAAAAAGTCATATTAATTTTATTGACTAGAAGAGATATATTAGCCTTAAGGATAAATTTCGAAGTCTATAAATCACCAAGCTAACTATTGATTATCTTGATATTAAATCAACGTGCGTTGATCGTTTATTTAAATGATTTAAAGCAATGATATTTTAGGATAGGTAATTAAGCATAATTGATAATATTTGACCATTTTTATTTTAAAGCAACAAAATTATCATTATTCAATAGACCTCATAAATTAATATTTTTTTTTATCTCTAAATCAAAATTTAAAATCAAGACTTATTCTTGTAACATAAGAAAAATTCAGTTTCCAATATCTAATTATTTTTCTTGTCTTGATTAAAAAATTTTTTTAATTTATTATTATAGTCTTAATTTTAGTCCCAAGCAAGCAAATCTGATAAAGGAAAAGATTTGCAATGAAATAAATGTTTAGCCTATGGAAATATTTGATTTATATCTCTAGATTTTTTTAGATTCTATTGAAAGACAACTAGAAAGCAAAACAAAACAAAAATATCGAGGAAAAATTTAAATAATTAAGAGTTAAATATTGTGGAAAAGCAGATATGTTGATTTGAAATTTAAAATGATTGATTAGAATTGGTTTAGTGGACGCAGTACTGGGGCCAAAAATTAAAGAACAAAATAAAATTAAAAAAAAATACTCTCTCAATTGCATGCTTGGCTTAAAATTTTAATTTTTGGAAAAATATTAAAAAAAAAACGAAACAAAATTTAAAACAAATACACAAAAGCTCAAACCACCTTGTCTTAAGTGAATTTGAGCTTGTTTGCTTGCTTTTTATTTTTTGATTTATTTATTGAATTTGAAATTAGAAATGACATGATATGTCTGTTCGAATTAAGCACAAAAAAAGAGAGTATTGAATGGAATTTTTTTCAATTAAAAAAATAAACAAAAATTGATTTTGAGTTAAAATTTAATAAAAAAAAATAATAATAGCTATTAAAAACTCATCCAAACGGGAATTTTTTTTGTATTTTGTTTTAGTTAACCCGCAATAAACTTCAAAGTTTGTGCTGCTACAATATTTTTTTGTTCCTCTTAAAATTCTCTTATTTACAGTCTAATTAGCAATAAATAATTATTTTCAGAAAATTACTTGAAATCTACTTGAAACAAAACATAAATGCACTTAAAATTTTTCTATCTTATCTTTTTTGATTTAGGAGTCAGTCATGTTAATATAAATAGTTTTCAAGTTCCGACCTTTTTTTATGAGAAGATATGTTTCCATTCAATTTTTAAGAATAGCTTTTAAATCTAAATTATTCATAGTCTAACTAAAATAGGCTCTTAACGAGCAGTCAAGCTTTTTTAAAAGGAAGTTTAATCTAACAAAAAAAAGAATATGAAGAGGAAATATATCACTTGGAATGATTTTATAATACTTTTCATTTACTTTAATAATTTATTTATTTATTTATTTATTGAATAGAATTAACCTCCAAATTTTGGAGAAATATAAAATTAAAGTAGCGTTTCGACGGCCACAAGCTAGGTTAGTTAGGTGTTTTACTCAATATAACACCAGGAGATAATTTAGGAACTCATTTGAATTTTTTTGACTCGTACAGGATTTGTACTCTCGACCTTCTGCTTGGACGCCCATGACGGTACCAACTGAGCTATCTCCCCCTATGAAGAGGAAATATATCACTTGGAATGATTTTATAATACTTTTCATTTACTTTAATAATAGTCTTCAATATTTACTTATTTAAATATTTTTTGGGAATCAACCCAAGTAGCGTCCGAATGTTGAATTGGTCTTAGTTTTAACCCACGTGTCTTTTATTTTATAAAAAAAACGTCTTCAAAAAACACTGCATTCGATTAAGTATTTAGAAAAAATCTTACTGAAAATTATTTTAGAAAACATTTTTTATCACTTTTGAAAAATTAAATTATGCTCCATTTCTTTGAAAATATTTGAAAAATATATTGAATTATGATAAAATCTGAAAAAAAGAATTTGGTTCAAAAAATTCCAATCTTTTCAATAAGTTTTAAATATTTAAAACATACTTTGTTAGCTTTTATATATTCAAAAGTAAAATTAAAATGTTGCATAACCTGTAAAATATTACAGGAGTCGTTACATCAATGTAAATTTTTCATGATTTAAGATACTTAAATAATTATTCCGACTCCTTTTGAACTTAAAGGATCAAATTATCATGTTATATTTGATGTTTTTTACATTTTTCAAAAGATGATTTTGAACTTCTCAAAAATATTTTTACCTTAGAGACAGAGGGTTTAAATTAATTCTCAAAAAAAATTTTAGATTTCGATTCAAATTTATTTGAATATAAATAATTTAAATAGCAAAATAAATTAAAAAATTTTTACATTAATATTGAAATATTTAAAAAAAAAATAATAACAACAACAACAAAATTTTCTTTTACAATTGGTCTAAGCATCTAGGATTAAACAAAAGTTCTCTTTGAAGTTTCCATGTAATCTTTGAAGCTAGGTCTAAATAACGATGATCTTTGCCACGAAATAAATCAACTTGTGGCAAAAAATAAGCTGGAAATCGCCTTGATTGTAAGCATGCAATTAATTGTAGAGTAATACCATTGAGTCTATCACCCAAATTCGATTCTTCCCATTCCCAATCATACGGATGCTTTTCACATTCGTATAAGACTAGACTTTTCATTATATAATAATTAATTACTTGTCCAGGCAAATCCAAGTGCCTATCTCTCAATGTTTTAAGTATTGATAAACATTTGCGACGAGTACCACCAACAAGTAATTTATCTTCAGCATCAGCAAATGAAATAACCCAAGAATCGCCTTCGCTTGATGATTGTTGTTGTTGCATCAATTGTTGTTGTTGTTGCTTTTCCTTAGCACCTGGAGTTTCTTTACTTAACAAAAAAAAACCTTCTTGTTTAACTTCATTTATTTGCATTTCGGATGGCCATTGTTTAACAGCCGGCCATCCTGAAGCACTTTTTGGCCATATATTATTACATTTAAAAGCAGGTACTACTTGAACAACATATTTATCACGAACTTTTAATCTTACTTCTGTTGTACCTGAAGAATCATTCGGGATTAATTTAACTAAATCTTTATATTGACACTTTTCACAAGCTTGAGCTACTAAAGCATGAAAACGTGCTCTTATTTTTCTTGCGCTTAAATAGCCTGATGCGGTTATAAATTCAACCCATAGCGACATAGATCGTTTACGACCATCGCTTAACTTTAACAAAGCACAACCTGGTACAGAACTATCATCGACAAAATTGAACACTCCCATTTGATTTAAATACAAAACAACTTCATATTCATATGGTGATAAAACCGTAATACCATCATATTTACCTCTAGAATCATCTAATTGAGATATGAAACGAGGCTCTTGAATTTCGACTTCTTTCAATACGTCACGAACAATACAAGCTATTTCATCTACTGTACCAGCTATTAAATTTTTTCTTTCGATTACTTTTTCATCATAAAACTTTTGTAAATGATAATTAAAAACAAGCTGATTTGAAAGCATATTCTTGTTCAATAATTTTTTTTCTTTTTGCTTAAGCACAAGGTAACTATTCTAAAAGCTTCAATTATTTTCTATTAAAAGCTTGAAATTATTCTTTTTTCAAAGATGCTTTAAATACTCTTAAAAATAATGAGAATAGAAAGAGAGAGAGAGAACATAAAAAAAAAACGAAAGAAAAATTAAGTTGAGAATTTTTAAAATAACGAATCAAATTTGAATATTCGAAAAAAATTATTTTAAAATATATTTCCTATTGGATGAAAAAAAAATACACACACAAAAACAAAGGGGAAAAAAAATTATAATATTTTTTTGAATCGATCGAATTAGTCAGTGACTTAGACAACAACAAAATTAAATTAATGTGTTTAATGTGTTTTTATAAGAAAAAAGGGCCTATATAATTATAGATTAAATTTTTACTAGGGATGTAATGTTGGAGCTGGAATCAAACAAATGTTTTCCAACCTGCTTATTCTCTAAGTATTTGTTTTATCTTTTAAATAAAGATTAATTACCATTTAATTAAAATGATAAGTAGTTTTCATGTTTTTGTTTATAGTTATTTACAAAGAAAAAAGCAAATATCCGGGTAATTTATGATTTCAGAAGCCTTTTTTTTTGCAAATATTTTAGACTTATTCATTTTTTAGAATTTATTTATTTTTTTTCGATTTTTTTTACCAATAATTTTGGTAAAAAATTATGGGAAAATTGTTTGACACATAGAAACATTCGATTTAAGCATGATAAATTTCTTTTTTTGAATATAGGAGAGGTTATTTGATCCAAATGTATAAATTAGAGTTGGTAAATTTTCAAAAAGGAATTAATTTTAGTATAAACAGAAAGTTTGAAAGTAGAGGGTATAATTTGAGAACACATAATCAGAGCTTAACTAAAGAACAGTTTGAAAATTGCCTTTCTTAATGAATAAATTTATTTAAAAATAGAATCGTAAATTTCGGAAATATTTTTACGAAAGAAGTGATAAGCAAAAAATGTCAAGATTTTCAAAGCGAAGCTTGTGATCTGTATTGCATATGGAGGCGCCTGTTATTAGAGATCATTAGAGCTAGAGTTTGATAAAGCCAAGTTGTAGTAAAAACTACTACATCTAATATTTCTCAATTCAAAAATCTAACAAAGTGTTAGAACAATGATATTTTTATTAGCTTTCATATAATCTTAAATTTTAAAAAATCTCATAGCACGTTAAAAATATACTAAAGAGGCTTAGAAATTTAACCATTGAAAGAGTAGCTATCCATTTATCATTAGTTTTTTCAAATTTCGTACTATTTATCTTTAACTTTAAAACTCAGTCTCTTTAAATTGTATTAAACATGCGTGTCACATGTTCTATTTCTTGCAATTGACACTAACTGAATATTTCTTGATAAATGAGGAAATTGTGGGTCCTTAATAAATTTTCATTAGAGGTTAAGTTTATATTTTGATTATTTTAAAGATTTAGGCAGTTCCAAAGAATAATTCCCGATTTATTTTTTAGGAAAATATTTAGACCCTTCAACTTTTTAACCATTTATATGTTTATAATAAACAATATAAAATTAATTTCATTTAGGTAAAATTAGTTTTAATCAAGTAAACTAAACCCTTTCAAAAAGTCTAAGAAAAATAGCAAGGTAATTTCACACATGTCTCATGTTTTTTAAGAGACTAGGAAACCACAATCTTAATACAGTCAGACCTTGATTTTGTCAATGGTCTGCGTAAAACGAAAATCGTTGACAAAAACAAATAATGACAGACTCGAATTTGTCATCAAAATTGAATTTTTACTGTAAAAAATTAGATAAAGTTACATTTTGTATAAAATACAAATCAAAGTAATTTTAATTATTTATATTTTTGCCATTATCAACTTCGTATATTATCTTGTTATTTGTTAAAACATCAAAAGTCTGATTTTTTTTCAAAATGAAATGAATAAAATTTTATTATCTGACTGTATCAACTAATCATACTCTGTTTGAAATAAAGTTATTATATTTTTAAATAATTAATTTTAAAAAAACTACATTAAGTAATTAAAGAAAATTTTGAGTCTTTATTTAGTCTTAAAATTTAATTCAATTAAAAAAAAAATAAATTCTTTTTCAATTGAATAACCTTTTAAAAGTACAATAGACTTTTAATTTACGACTACTTTAAATAGAATTTTAGGCCATTGTGTGTTCTGCTTTGATTCAGGTCTAACTTTCGAGTCCCATTTAAACGAAATCATCAAAAATGCAACAGTAAAATAAATTTACTTAAAATACTCTACTCCACTAAGCTCTCAGTTCACTTTATTATCCAATACAGCATGCTGCCGTATCATATCATAAGGGAAAAAAAATAGACTTCAAATTATCCAAAATAAAGCGCTTAAAATAATTCTCAAAGTTAACCGAAATACTAGTATATAGTTATTACACGCTATAGAAAACATACCAAAATTAATGAGAGACTTAAAACATTATCTAAAAAATACCTATTAGGCTCGAGTACTGTTGGCGAAGAAATCTTAGCAATAATCAACTCAACACAACCGAAATCAAACCGAAAAAATCAGTCTTCAATTTTTTAAACTAAAAAATTAATTTTATTCTTTTAATATCTGTATACACTTGAAAATTTTTGTATAGAACAATTTTTCAAGCTTTAATTTTTGTTGAAAGGAGAGCGTAAGACTTTTAAACAGCTGACCTTTGATTCTGCTTTTGCTTTTGTATGTTCTGTATCATGTTTTCTTAAAAAAGATCGATCGCAAATATTTTCGACTCCCTAAATCAAATTTTCATAAAAATTTTAAGTTTAATCTAGATAAGTCCTTCTAACTAAAATATTTTTACTTTTTTCAAAGAAAATTTTTTTAAACTTTTATAATTTTGTAATTTTTGGGAAGTCTTTTTTAATTTTTTTTATTATTTTTGGCAATAAAAACGTTGACTTGATTTAGCTGTATCATACTGTTGATTTTCCATAAAAATGGGGAAAAAAATTGTAACGGACACTCAAAGGTGGCAAATAATTGGACTTTTGAAAGATAAAACCAATTTAATGTTGATTTGAAAAAAAAATTACGTACTTTTCGTTTCCCTTTAGAAAAAAGTTTACCTATAGTAAGATGAGTTCAAAAAATCTGATAAAAAATTCGAACTCTGTTTTGCAAATACAGTACTGTTACGAACTACTGATTTTAGCCGATTTTACGTAAATTTACGTAATAAAAAGCAGAATTTTTTGATTTTAGCCGAATTTTTTGATTAGGGAAAAAAGCAGAATTTTTTTCGTGGAATAAATCAAAAAAAAATAAGCTTTTATTGAGCTTTTCGCTGATGAC
>NTPY01000139.1:140143-156715 GCA_002922825.1 Brachionus calyciflorus
TAGAAAAAAAATTTTGCCAAATGTTTTTTTCATATTTTTCTAATTAAAAAAATTCTCCAAAATCGAGCTTATTTTTTAGTTCTTTAGTCATTTGTTTAGGAAAAGATTTATTTCAATGAAACTACTGTATTTAGTTTGAAAATTTAAAATGTATTTAAAATGCCTTCAAAGTCAAATTGATGGTGCTTAGAAAAAAAAATTAGCTTTTAAACCTAGGCTAAACACTAGAACTGAACTTGATGATTTTAAAAATAACATTTTCAATAGAACTAATGAATATATCACAACCCGATAGATGCTTTTTAGGACCATAAAGTTTATTTCTATTAATCAAACTTTATTCAATTTTTTTCCGATCAGAAAATTTATTTGGTGAATAATAAAAAGTGTTTTTATGAATATCAAAATTGAATTTTTATTCAGAAATTATATGACTAAGAATTAGGTGAACAAAAAGCTAACAAAGTCGACATGATCCAAATGTTCACCAAATCGGTGAACCATTGTAGATATGACCCTTCATTTTTTTAGTAAAAAATTGACTTAAATTTTGTTTAAATACTTTTCAAAATAAAATTTGAACTTCTGTAATACCATCTACTGTAATTAAGTGCGTAAAAACTCAAAATTTCCAATTTAACACGAAATTAAACCCGTAAATCGTTTTTATTTTAAATAATAATTATTTTTCTTTTACCAAATTTTTTAATCTTTATTTTATTGTATTTGAAACTTTTTAAAAAAGTCTTTTTACGAGGCGGCCATCAAGTTTTACAGTGGCCTACAACCGCAACGTCTAACACTAGCAAAATTCAAATTAGTTCCCAAATTATCTCCTGGTGGTATATTGAGTAAAACACCTAACTAACCCAGCTTGTGGCCTGCGAAACGCTCCTTTAATTTAATTTTTTATTTACTTCTCCAAAAATGGAGGTTAATTCTATTCAATAAATAAATTTACTTTTTTAAATGTGACTAAGAATTACTCTTTTGAAAGGCCAAATAACATTCAAAATGAATTTGATTTTCAAGTGGGATTTAGGCTTTTAAAAATGAAAATTTATTTATTTACTAATTTTAACTTGAAATTCCTTTTAATTCGCTGATTTCTAAGAGGTTTTTTTAATCAAATCAAATTGAAATTCTAGGCAAATGTTTCCTTACCAAAAAATAATTTCTTTGCAATTTAAAGTGAAAACTTTGTTCATTATCTAAGATTTATCTCCCAAGGTGCTTGGTTTAGTATCATAAGATTTTTAAATGTCGTGGGAATTGTTAGCAATGCATTTATAATTGCATTTACTTCAAACTGGTCCAAATATTTTTTAAAAGGAACACTTGAGAACAGACTTATTTTTGTAGTTGCTTTTGAAGTAAGTATAATTTTTATTTTTAATAGTAAATTTACGTTAAGATTCTTGTCTTTTTTCAAATTAGCATGTAGTTTTTGTCATTTGGTTAGCAATTATCATCTTGTATCCTGACACACCACAATCAATTTCAACCAAAATTAGATCGGTATGTCTTTTGAGTTAAATAGAACTTTTAAAGCGAAAATAAATTTTTTTTTAAAGGAAGCTAAAATGGTTAAACGAATAATCTCGAATGCAAAATCATCAAGACATAATAGTGAGAAATTAGAATTTGTGTCTAAATTAACTCAAACTCAATCATTTAAAAAACAAAATATACTAAATGCAAGTAAGAGGAACACTGAATACAATTCAGAAGAACCAGATAATTTTAACGATGTTTTTGCTGATACAAATATGTTGGAAAAGTGTTCACCTCAAAACAAACATGTGTCTGATTCAATCAAAGAAGAGAAAGAAAATATCGATGAGACCAAATCAGAAAGTTTGTTTAATAATGATAGTGATATAGTTTTTGAAAACGAAACAACAATAAAAAGAAAAAAACGAACCAAAAAATATACTAGACTAATTTCACAAATTAATCCAGTTAAATAAAAAAATCGCTTTGAGAATTAATAAATTTTTGTATAATATATATGTTTCCATCTAAACTTTCTGTTTTGATAAAATTTTAATTTTATTTTAATAAAAAAATATTGATCAAATAATTAAAAAATGAAAAATTAAATAATAAAAATGAAATATTTTTAAAACTTTAATTACAACTAGCTTTATTAGCTCGCAAAATTTGCGAGCCTATTCTTTTAAATCGTTGTTTTTTAACTAAAAGATCAAAATGCTCTGTGGCAAATCTCATCATCCGTAAGACCCATTCTAAAAAATAAAAATCATGTAAATATTTTCATGGTCATTCTCCTTTGCTTTTCTTCTTCTAAAGATTGAGTCTCTTAGAGGACTCAACATTCTTTAAGAGATTTCAATTAAAACTAAAAAGCTTTACTGTAGTAGAGACCTGTTTTCATACCTTTAATTAGCTTTTAGTGTAGTTAAGCTATACTCAGTTTTCCGAAAATTATGAATTTTTTAGATTTCTGTTTTTTTTTCTGCACGTAAAAAAATTAGTTGTGTAAATTGTAACATCTGATACACAATTTGTATCATCTAAATTTTACTACTTTTATGTTATTTTTCCTCTGCATTATCCGGATATAAATTATGAATTTATCTCCAAAAACAAAGAAGAATTAAAATTAAGATGGTAGAAATTGTGCATCAGATGTTACAATATACAGAACTGATTTTTTACGTCCAGGAAAAAAGTCATTTAAGTTTTTTTTATAATTTATTTATTTATTTTTATAATTTAACTGTACATTTGTATTAAAATTCACATTCACTACTTATTTGCTGAGTTAGACATTGGGTGAAAATTGAAGGTCAAAATTGAGCACACAATTAAAAAGAATAAACCAAGCTTCAAATAATTAGTTTTTTATTTTTATGGTAAGATCAATTAATTGTTGTGAATAGAACTTTTAAAAAATTAATACTTTTTTTTTTAATCAAAGTCCTGTAATTTTTTAAGAACAAAAATCTTTATTTAGTTCAATTTAGTTCAAAAATCTTTTATAGAATAAGATATATCGAATAAAAAATTTATTTATAAAACTTCACAAAATCGAAAGATCACAAAATTGGCCTTATGATCACAAAACCAATTAAATGATCACCAAAAACGTTTTATATTTTGATAAATTTTTTTATCGGGGCTGTATTGTTTAATAGATAAGATATTTAATAGTCAATAGAATATATTTAATAGACATTTTTTTAATAGAAAAGGTAATAAATAGAAAATTATTTAATAGATAGTTTATTAAATAGAATTTTTTTAATAGACAAGTTTGTTTAATAGATACTTTTTAATAGATATGTTAATTTGATACTTTTTCATTTAATAGATAATTTAATGTATCTAATATTTGTATTTTTTTCCTCCAGACGGAACATTTCGATTATTTTAAGCACTGATAAATGTTTTTTGTTTTCAGACTTTAAGTAATGATATAAATTTAAAATTCTAAATGTAAAAAATATTGGAAAAATTACTGATATTTTGCTATGCCACGACTCAACCGCATTGTAAGTACGAGGTATATCGTGTAATACCCTTTCATAAACGTTCAAAAGATCAATTGAAAACCTTGGCTTATCCCTAATACCCTTTGACTTAAAATTTTTCTCAATATATTATATATTTAAAAATTGCAAGATGCTAAGCAATTCAACAAACAAAACTAGTTCAGCATTTCAAAACTAAATCTACTAAATTTCTATCTATTAATACGTTATTCTATTAAAACTGTTTCTATTGAATGAAAGCTCTATTAAATCTTTATCTATTTAAAAAATTTTCTATTAATTGATTATCTATTGATTAATTTCATCTATTAATTAATTTCTATTAAATATATTCTATTAATTTATTGTCTATTAAAAATCTTATCTATTAAACAAACTGACCCCTTTTTATCAAATTTTTTTGATCACAAGCTTTGTGATCCGAGCATTTGTGATCATCGAAGATCACGAAACCAGTCATCATGAGATGATCACAAGGTTTGTGAACATATGATCACAAAACGAGGTTGACACGATTTTAATTGTCTAAGTTTAATAAATTCTCTGTGAAAAAGCCCTTTTTTTAAAACACATATTTTTCAATATTTTGCATTTCTTGGCATATATCCAAATATATTGCATACATATGTGCATATATTGCATATTTTAGCACATATATAAGTGCATATTTTTTGCATAAAATAGCGCATATTTCGCACCCTAAAATTCGCATATTCTGGTCGACCCTGATTATTATTAATTTATTAATCGTCTCACTTCATCTGTTGGTGATGAAAGAAAAAATAAAGTCAAGAAAGAAAATCTGAATCTTTTACGACTACCGTGTGTTGACTAAATTTCAAGTTAAAGAAGACATTCAAATACAAAATTGAACCAAAGTAAAACAAATGGCAAGTGGTATTTGGTTCCTGCTTAATTCTTTTTTAGATGAACGTATTAGTCCTGAATGTAATGAAATAATAGCCGCTACTAATAAAGACAAAATACTAATAAAGACATAATATCCAGATAAAAATCTCGATGAAGTATTTGAGCCTCAATATATTCAAAAAAATAGTAAAAAAGTCTGATTTTCAAATGATCGAAATAAAACAAATAAGTTCAACAAAATAGCTCTAGAGAATAATCAAACAAGCGGTCAAGCCTATCGTAGTCAAGCGACGAAAAAGAAAATATGGTTAATGGTTCTATGAAGCCCACTAAACTAACTGCTGCATCAAAATTTTTGCTATTTCTAAGACATGAAATTTTGAAATTTTTAAGTTATTCATAATTTATTTTCAATTTGCTCGACGACTATTTTTATCGCAAATTCACGCTCATTTAGACGATTTTAATAACAATGAACGCAATCTCGATCTACAAGCCAAATGAAAAAGTTACTTGTAAAAAACTGTCGGAATTTCATCCGTTCAAAACCCAGCATGCGTTCAATACCAACACTGCTCAAAACAATGAATCAATTTTCACCAGTTAACAGTCAACAGATCTTTTCTTTATTTAATAACAACAAAAAAGATTTGAACCTAACCGAAGTTGTGCAAAATGATAACGAAGTCAAACCAACAAGTCAATTAGATTTAGGGTTATCTGTCTGCTCATCTATCCTTTCTAAATGCATAGTGGAAAAATAAAGTTTTTAACAGATTTAAATCAAGCAAAAACTTATGATGTCCTAAAATTAATCGACTATGAAACGGCTGAACGTCTTGAACGAAGAAATCAAATAATTATTTTAGATGTAAAAGAATCAAATAATGATGTTCGAATTGTAAAAATATTCTTCATTATTTGAAACGGACCCAAAAGTTTAAGTTAAAACGTTTGAATTCAAATATACGTGAGTTTCCACCGATTCTTTGTTCATTAATGAGTGCCGATCAAGCAGCAGACATACTAAGTGTAGCTTATAAGTTAAAAAGTAATCAAGAATACTAGAATATTTACATAAATAAGCACTTAACAGATATTCAGAGATCAATTGAGTATTTTGATAGATCGAGAAAGAAAAAATTATATAATGAACCAAACTTAGCTTTACATTATTTCAAAAATGATCAAAAATCATCAGTCGTTAAAAATTCGACTAATCAATCAGAAATTGACTCAAGTGTCGTCAGTGAAAAAGATAAAAATTTTGACCCGGTCAAACCTTCAACTGGTGCAGCTTTAACTCATCAAATTGCTCCCATAAAAAGTAAAACACTTAAAGACACAGATAATTTTCCTTGGTTCGATGACGAACTAATATACATTAGAAAATGATTTAACTTATAAAGAATATGCTTCTAATAAAAATGATGGTTTAAAGTATGCTCTTTTTTAATATTGGAAAAAGCAATTTAAAATCAAATACGACTCAAAAATGGTGTATTTTTTTCAATCAAAAACAATCTACGATTTTAAAAAATTAAAAAATTTTGGGAATTTTATTCTTCTGTTGTAGTCCTCATCTATGACTTCAACTACTATTCATAAATACATTTAATTTAGCTGTGTTTATACTTTTTGTGTTTATATCTCAAATCTAAAAGTTCGAGTGGAGGATATGATGAGATACCTACTCGAATTATAAAAGCAATTAGTCCTTGTATATCTGAATTTCTTACCAAGATGTTCAAAAAATGTCTAGAAACAGGTAAAATACCTGATTTAAAATTTTATGTTGTTACACCTCTATTAAAAAACAAAGCTGTAGCTGATGATATTAATAATTATCGGGTTATTTCCGTTTTATCACCTTTAGCTAAAGTTTTTGAAAAAATTATCTACAAATAATTTTATAATTATTTCGGAAAACATGATTCAATCACTGATAACAACATCGGTTCAGAAATGGCCGGAGTTGCGAAACTGCACTTCATTCAATAATCTCTAAAATGAACCAAGTTCTTCGTAATAGACTAATATCACTATATATATTCATCGATTTCAAAAAAGCTTTCGACACAGTCGACTCTAGAATTCGACTTGAAATTGAAAAAATATTGCTTTGACGAAAATGCCCTAAAATTAATTGCTAATTATTTCCAAAATCGACAGCAAAGCTAATTTCAAAAACAAAGCTAATGTTTATTACAAAAAAAGGTAACATTATCCTTCCTGACTCAATCTCTTTAGGTGAAATTAACGTTGTTGATTCCTTTATACTCCTAGGTAAAACAATTGATAATAAGCTACATTTTCTCACTTATTCTTGTGAACTAAGAAAATCAATAAATAAGAGATTATTTTCAATCAATAAGCTTTTCCATCTATCTTTTCCAGGCAAGCTACAGTTCTTCAAAACTTTCATCCTTCCACACTTTGATTACTGTATGACAATAATGGTATATTTTCCTAAGAAAACAATCCAAAAAATTGCAGATGCCTATTATCTATGTATTTATAAGTTTTCAACATTAACCCATTAATCAGAGATATGAATGATTTTGTATCCTAAATAACAACTTAGAACGACTCAACCTTAATTGCTTTATTCACCGATTCTTAAAACGAATATCAAAATATACATTTTTTATTTTGAGGAATCGTAACTCTTCAGACGAATTAAAAACAAATATCAGAATGAGAAATAACATCAACTTAATATTTATAAAATTTTCAAAATTGTTCGAAAAATTTGATTTTAAATTTAAAAACTTTGATTTTTAATTAAAATTTTTTCTTTTTATTTTTTAATAATAAATGAGTTCACTTAGCCCTGGAATAGGCCTGGCACTAAGCCGTTTAAGTGAATTGAAATACTGCATTTCTCGCGAATTAACGGCGTACCTATACCCGGACCGTAGCCGTACCGTACCAAAAAAATAAAAATTTTTTTTAAATTTTTTTATTTTTTTTAATTTTTCAAAAAAAAATATTTTTTTTTTTGGTACGGTACGGGTACGGGTACGTTACGGTCGGCGAACTAAAAAAATTTTTTTTTTGAAAAATTAAAAAAAATAAAAAAATATAAAAAAAAATTTTTTTCTTTTGGTACGGTACGGTACGGGTACGGCTACGGGTACGCCGTTAATTTGCGAGAAATGCAGTATAAAAACAAAAGAAACAACAAAATATCAATAAATCGGATGCAAATGAAGCTGTTTATACTTGAGTACATCAAAGTAACTAGAGGTTATGGTCCCTATCGTGCATGGATATTCTTAATTTCGACTCTAATCGAGGGAGACCTTACGGCGGAAAATGTTGGCTCGTGAATAAAAAATTTAATGTACTCGAATATAAATTTTTATACTCAAATTGTTCATTTTTAAAAATCAATATTGAAAAAAAGTTTTTTGATTTTATTGGAGCATGGGTTCATTTGATAATGGAAGTAATCAAATCCTTTTTATCGAATCTTGAAGAAAATCTCGATATTTTTGAAGACGAAGGGATTTTTCTATTAGGTGATTGGAACTGTGACTTATCGCTAGGGAAAAGGGTTTGATAAATTACTTAAAAACTTAATAGAAAAAAATTATGTAACTGATTAATTTACTCGAAAATTGATTTTACTTAAAAAAAAAAAGATAAAATCAAGAATTGACAATTTTTTTTGTTCCAAGTAGCCGTTCAAAACAAGTTAAGAAATTTGATATATATGACGACCCAACAAATCTAAGTCATCACAATGCAATATTTTGTGAATTCAATTTAGATTTCATTTTCAAAGAAACGGGTGTAGTTCTTATTAATCGAAAATTCCATTACATTGAATGGGGAGATGAACATTTCACACAAAATTATCAAAAGTTTTTAACTATAAACCTTCAACCTTTAAAAGAAAATTAAAGATTATGCAATACTTAAAAAGGATATAAAAGCTGAATTAAGTGAAATCTATAATACTTTTCCTGGTATACTTATAAAGTCAACTCGCCAAGCACAGAACTCCTGTTTTAATCCAAAAAAAAAATTTGTGTTCAAAAAATATAAAGATAATGAAGAAATTCAACAAAAATTCTTAAAGTTTTAGTAAGGAAAGCAAATTTTGAATACGAAAATAATACGGCTATAAAACTTGATAGACCAAAGAAAATGAGCAACCCTAAATTCTGGCATACAATTTCCAAAATTAAAAAAATTATGTTGGGGATAAATAAAAAACTAGAGTTACAGGATTTTAAAAGTTTCTATTCGGATTTATTTTCACACAATGATAAACCGATTCTTCTAAACAAAATGAAATAAAAGAATCAGTAAAAAATTTTAATAGTATCATTATAAATAGCTCGTATGACTTTATAGTAGATCAGGAATTTCTTGTCAATATAATTAAAAATCTCAAAAGAAAAAAGGCTCCTGGATACGAAATTGTTTGCAATGAATTTTTTATTCATGGTATTGTCCCAAATCTGGTTTAAATTCTAACTTGGTTTTATAATTCTACAGTAAACAATGAGTTTATTCCTGACAAGTTTAATGTTTCTATTGTAACGCCGATTCCTAAAAAAGGAGTAATAAAGTAACCTGTGGACTATAGCCGAATATCTCTATCAAGTACTTTATCATCGATCTTAAAATGGGATGTTTGAATTATATCCATAAACATCAATTTGGTTCCAAAAAAAAAACTATTTTACTATAATTTTAGAATATTATTATAGATATTCTAAAATCATAGTAATATATGATAATAATCTAAGTGAGTCAAATACTTGTACCGAAGGTTTGAAACAATTCTTATTTGTTTAATTACTTTATAAATAAATTACCTCAAAAATTTCATGTCATGTTTAGATTATTCAAAGGAATGGAAAATTGATTTTAATCCAAAGAAATCATTTTGTTTATTAGTATCGAGCTCCGGTAAAATTTTAAATACTAACAAAATAATCGGGGGGAAAAATATCCCTAATGTTCAAGGTTTTGAGTTATTAGGTCTACCACTAGGGACTCATAACATTATAAGAGAATTTATTGAAAAAAAATGGAAAATAATTGATTTTTCTTTCTGTTATCTAAATTATTCCTATTTTTCCTTAATTTAAAATCTCAAGCCTGTTTTGTGTTCGAGATTTAAAATTACCAGGCTCATTTTTTCCATAACAAATGTGAAAATTTCCATATCTTTCCACGAAGAGATTTTGCTCTTTACTCTTTTTAGTCGCTTTTAAAACAAGACACTTTTTTCTTAATTTTGACCTAAAAGTGACTAATTTTAATAGCGTTTAAAAAAAAACGTCTTAATTTAACTAAATTCTTAAAAAAATTAATTTTTAGGCGCTGTTATTTTTTAGACGCTTTTGAAAAGTGTCTTAGTCGCTTTTATTTTTTACAGTATAGCTTTGTTCAAATTCAGATTTAAAATATTTAAATGAGAGAGAAGGATATCCTCCCCTCCGTGTTAAAAAAAATTTCAATTTCTTTTTTAATTTCCAAAGAATAAATTGTTCAATTTTAGAAAAAAAACAATCGTTTAAATACCGATAGATTTTGTTTCTTTGAAATAAATTCGAATGTTGCCATGATTATTATTTTTTTATTTTATTGGAAAAAAAAGAAAGCTCCTAAGTAACAGTTACAGTTGGTACTTAATAAAAAGAAACTAATAATTCTTTCCAAAAAAGAAAAAAAAAAGCAGAAAATTTTCAATTGATTTTTAATTTACTTAAGTTTTACCATTGCCATAAACACCAATAAGAGTAAAAAAAAGAGTTAAAAATTGTTGTTTTTTTTAAAGAAACTAGAAAAACCCGTTTCAATTGGGGTTCTAATATATGTGTTCTAAGTTTTTCTTTTTTATGATTTTAAGTATAAGTTTAATTTTAGTATTTAGATATGATTATCTAATTTGAGTGATTTTTTTTTAATAGTTGTAGTTAGAGTTGCGGGACTGTTTCGAAAGCTGTCTTTCTTTCACTCATATTTCCTTCCTTTGGTTCATATCAAATTTTTTTCCATATTCCAGATAATTAAAAAATCAAAATTTTTTTTGACCGTAAAGCAGTTAAAGTAGAATTTGAATGTTAAACATGGTTTTAAAATTTTAATTTCAGTTATTTTGACCCACCCGCACAAAAAGAAGATCCCTTATAAAAAAAAAAAACTTAACCCCCCCACGGCAAAATAAAGTTTTATTACTATTTATTTTTCCCCACCCATCCTCTTCTTAAATATTGTAAAGAGTTTTTCTTTAAAAAACTATTTTTACACTAAAATTCTGAAATTAACAATACAGCGTATCCCCGATGTAATGTATCTTCGAATTTATGAAGTAAAAATAACTCAACCTTTTGAACTCACTTTTATGTAAATGTATGTAAAATGGTATCCGATTATATGAAATCTCAATTTTGTGAACTAATAAATGCTTGACAACCGTGGTTCATAAAATCGCGGATACACTGTAACACAATATTCACATCTTTGTACCGTATTTATTCGAAATTAAGAATATACCGGCACATAACATCTAATTGAGTGACTGAAATAAAAGAATAAAATTTTTAGTTTCTAATACACAATCCATTGAAAAATGATTTGAATTAAGAATACAAAAAGGTCTATTTCTTTAAAACTATCTAATATATAATAAAAAATTATTCAAATTATTCTAAATGTCGAGCAAATACGGTTTTTACTTTTTCAATATTAGAATTTGCAAAAATTTAAATTTTTTTAGAAAAAAGCCTTTCAAAATTTTTATTTTTTTTAAGAAATTTCGACAGTGAAAATTTGAAAAAAAGAATATTCTACTTATTTTGTATTCAAAAAAGTTGGACTACCATAGCATTGTGTTATAAAAAGTTTAATAACACCCACCACTCCCCTTACTTAAGGATATTTTTTAATTTTTCAATGAAGTCCAAATTGAAATTTTTTAAATTGAAGTTTTTCTTTCGTTTTTGATTGGAATTAAAAATTACTTTTAGCAATTTCCATTAGAAAATTTTTAAAGAAATAAAAATTAAGAAAATATGATTGCTTTTCTCAGTAGACTTTACGAAAATTTCTTCTTTTTTCTTAAAAACCAATATAGAAATTTACAAAATAAAATTTTAGAGTCAAAAGTGATTTTTGGCGCGACCTAGGTATAAAGTAGATCGTCTAGGATTTGAATTAATCGGGGAATCTAATCAATTCAAGCGTCTCAGTCTGACAACATAAAGTTTAAAAAAATTAATCAATCTATAAAGCCGGTGATGACCCAATGGTCGTTGTTGGATGGGGGTCTGGAATTTAGAATTAATTAGCGAACCTAGTTGATTCAAGGGTTCGGGTTCAAGTCCCCACTACTCCTGCCACAAAAAAGTTTCACACAAACAAAAAAAAATCAATTTATCAGTTTAACAACTTATTAGTATTATACTAATATCACTATATCAAATCGGAATTTACATTTCGCTCGCTTTCCTTAAGATAATTACTTCTTACGTATGTGAAAAAATTTGTTGTTGTTTAATTAAAATTATAATCGAAGATGAATAAATTCTACGCACTTTTAATAAAAAGGAAAAAAAATCGGTTAATTATCTTGCTTTTTAAGGTAAAAAAACAATGACATTTAAAAAGACGCGAAAAAATTTAAATCTTGTTACGTTTTACCGTCGAATAAATTGGCGTGGGAATTTTTTATTTCTTTATAGTTAGCTAACTTTTTAACACCATGTTAAACGATTGGCTCCATTGAAAAAAATAATCGCTGTATTTTTAAATATGTTACCGGTTAAATAAGATACAATATATTGTATATAAAGTTTATTAAATATAAGTGTTGGATCGATCGAAAGATCTAACGAATGAAACATCTATTTATATGAGGAAAGTAATGCTATAAAATGTACACGTAAGTGCTTCTTTCAGAGATAAGATTCCTGATAAGCATTCTACAATATACTTGTCAGCATCTCGAAGCTTCTAGATTCTCAGATAAATGACAAGAATATGCAAAATAAACATATCTATTCGCATCAGCTAAAGAGCTGATATCTAAATAATGTTATCTTGGTAACAAATATTTAGATTATAGTTAGCTAACTTTTTAACACCATGTTAAACGATTGGCTCCATTGAAAAAAATAATCGCTGTATTTTTAAATATTTAGATGTTTTTGAATCCATGTTGCGTAAAAGTCTTTGAATCCATAATCAAATATTTATATTAATAATGGTTTTCTTTTATTTCTTTTTAAATTTAGCCTCATTCATTATTAATCAAGGTTTTTTTTTCTTCTAAGTGATATTAACGTAATTGCTCGATTTAAACGACATGTTGTTAAATCGAAGTCTTTCTAATTTTTGTTCTCTTTTTTAGTAAACAAACCAAACTGTTACTGTTCTCTCATCCTCGCTCATGTTCAATTTTTTAAAATCTTTTTCAAGATTAGTTTGATTAAGACTTGATTAAACATTTTTTGATTAAATGAACAATTTTTATAAATTTAGCCTTTAATTAAAACCCAAATTAACATAAGAAGTCCATGCACCTACATAGACCTCTATCATGTTATAAAAAAAGTATTATAAGTTCGTCGCACTTAATATGTAAATTTGCGTATAAGCAACGCACTTGAAATTAGTCTTCGTTTAATTTCACACATTGTTTAACGCGGGAATACGGTATAGATCTACAGGTATGTGACCCCCTTATCAAATTTTTTAGATTAATTTTATAGTAATCAAACTTTAGATTATTTAGACAAAGTTTAATAAGATCGGTTATGTTGGTTTTTAATTATAACTTTGATTGTGATTCGTTCTCAATCACAAAGCTAATATTACTTTTAAAGTATAGTTTTAGCTTTTTTAAATGTGATCAAAATAAAAAATTTGTTAAACTTTAATAATATTTGTCATTTTTGACATTTATATTTAACATTATCTTTATTGGTTTTTTTTCAGATTTATTCAAAAAGTTTCGTTTTTGAGAGTAATAATACCTCGGCCATGGGTAAAATTAGGAAAGACAATAAGTTTTATTAAAATATATACATATTTATAATTTTTCAGCAGCCAATAGAAAAAAAAACTAATAAAAACAAAATTTCAAAAATATTGCACAAAAGAATATTCTTTAAGTCAACATTATTAATTTTTTTCGGTCACTTATTTAAACGATCATCGTTCTTGAACAATTTAAGTTAACTTTCGTTAATCCGAATTTATTTAAGACGAATTTTTTTCTACATTAAGTGCTGCTATGATATTTGGATTTTACGAAAATTTACTTAAACTATCGTATATTTACCAAAGTAAAAAAACGTAAATTTACGTAAAATATTGTAAAAAAAAGTCCACAAAAAAATCATTTTTTTAATCGTTTAATACTTTTGAAATTTTTCGATTTTTTCAATTTTTTTAAAAAACAAATGTTCAAAAAAATATTTACTATTTATTTTACCATATTTTACGTAAATATTCGTAAATATTAGACATTTTGCATAAAAAAGGTAAAATTTAGTAAATTTTGAAAATTACTAAAATTTTCACCACTAAAAATTTTCCAACAGTTTTTTTATATGCATAAATACTTTTAAGTGCTTTGCAGAGTGATTTTTAATGTAAGAAAAAGAAAATTGACAAAAAATTTTTACATGTCTTTTTTCATGTCTTAAAACTAGATTTTACCTTAACAGTATATATACCGGTGCTTTTATATGGATGTGTTTCATTCGGATCGGCTAAAGTGTAGAAGCTCCAAAAGCCTTGATTTCTTTGTATACACTGTATTTAAGCGAGTATAATAAGAATGTGAAGCGTTGATGAAGTAACACTTTCATAATGCTTATATTTTTCGCTTGAAGTGCATATTATTTGCAGTTGAGCTCAACTTGTTAAATTTAATAAATTTCTTATTTCTGGGTAATTTTTTTTTTTTAGAAATTAAATTGGCAATACAATCCTTAGTAATCATTTCTATAAGAATAATTTCATGGCAATAAATTCACTTGGTAATTTTTTCAAATTTTTTTATTTATAAATTAAATTAATTTATAAATTAAATGACAAAAATCAACACTTTTGAGTTGATTTTTGTCATTATTAGATTTTATTTTAGTCGATTTTTTTATATTCAATCGTAATTAAGAATTTTACGACTATTAAAAAAAAATAAATTATCCCTTAGAAAATTTTTAAAAGCTCTTGAAAAACTTTTAAAATTTTTGAGAACCTAGAATCAAAAAAATGAATTTTCCAAGTTTTTAAGGCATTAAATTTTTCTATAAACAAATTAAAAAGAATAACAAAAGCTATTTAAATTTTTTTAAGTCAAAAATTTTGCAAAATTTATGTTTGTTTATATTTCTCTCATCTTAGAAACGAACCTGGAAAACTTTAAATTTCAATTTTTTTAAAAAGGTTAGAAGCTTATAAAAAATGCTTTGCTCTTTGATTTATAGAGAGTTTTATATTCAAAGCTGAAATATCGTGGAAAAATAATTTTTATGAATAGAACAGTTATTTTTTTTCTACTTAAAAATAAATACTGTAATTTTTAGTGATCTACCTATCTACAGCAAACAAATTTATTTGATCTAAAATTTATAGACTTAAAAATTTACAATCAAAATAATCTACATTAATTTTTAAATTTTCAAAGATGAATAAACTACAGAGAACCACGAGTTTACCGAATGATAATCAAAAACGCATCGATTATGTTTTAATTCATAAATGTTCGAACAATCTCATCGGTTTACAAAAAATAGAAAAATTTAAAAATTCGTTTAAAGAAGGTGAAGAAGAATTAATTGAATTCTATGAATTGAATTTTGAACAAGATCAAAATCATCAATTTTTATTGCTTCACTGTCCATTGAAGACACTTTTAAAAGAAGCTGAGAATTTTAAACTTCCAATGAGACTTGCTAAAAATGTAAAAAAAATTAATTTTATTTAAAGCAAAATCAATTTTATGCCTAAATTATGGAGAGAACTAAAAAATATGAAAAGAGTTTTTAATTAAATTAGAGCGATAAAATAAAAAAATTTGGAGAAATCATTTTTTTAGAAGATAATTCACATACCGTATTTCCTTTCTGCGAAGTGCATCCTCTTAAACCCTAAAACTAAAATTTATTCAACGCATCATAACCAATCCCTCTCATGTTATAGCTTACTTGAAAATAGGTCCATTGTACAATTTTAGTTTCCAATTGTAAACGCAACATTAATAGTTGATTTTTAAATTTAAACTCAGCGTTTAACGTAGCAAGTAAGACCGAAAAAAATTAAAATTTTTTAATCTTATTTCAGAAATTTAAATTTAAGTACAGGGATAAAATCTAAAAAATAATAAATTAAATTTTAAATCAAAATATGTTTTTTTTTAAATTAAATAAAACTTGATTTTGATTAAAATTTAAATTTTGGCATTGTTCGTTTATCAACTTTAAAAATTTTAAAAATATACCTAGATGTTAAAAAAATTAAATTTATTGTTGACAAATTCCATGAAAATTAAAAAATTTACAAAATTTAGTGAACAATTTTGAAAAAAAATAAGGGGGAAAATTTTACGGGGAAATTTTTACGGGGGGAAAATATAGAGGGGGAAAATTCATAAAATGCCAACAATTTTTATCTTTTGTGAACACAAAATTTATGCAATTTAATAGTTTGAAACTAACTTAGTCCTTAACAGTAAATTATTAAAAACATAAGTCTAATTCTTATTTTCTTTTTTCTTTTCGACCTATACTGCCTATTTATTTTTCAATATTTAAACGCAAATCCTTATTGTATTGAGATATTTTGTTTGCTAAGCAACTATATTAGAACCACTTTAGAGTAAACTTTGTAGAAATAGTCTTAAGATAAATTCTTCTTTCGTATGATTTTTTTTTCAAAAATAACTGAAGAAGAACTGAAAGAAATGAAAAAACTTTATTTCTTCGATTAGAAATAAAAAGAATTCTAATTACTCTCAATTTTCAGTAAATGCCTTACTTTCTGTGTATATTTTTTAATTTTGTGAAAAAATGTTTTTTTGTTTACAGTACATCTCTGAAATAAGTTGACAACTTTTTAAGCAAATCTTAAGAGGGTCTTAAGACATGCTTAAGAGGCGTCTTAAGACGTCTTAAGCAACTCTTAAGCAAGTTTAAGCAAAAAAAATATCGTC
>NTPY01000139.1:161128-183381 GCA_002922825.1 Brachionus calyciflorus
TTCTTTAAAAATTTCAATTTTTCAATATTGTATTATATTAACACATCTTATTTGATATTTAAAAAAGATAAATATTTTTTCAATTGTTGTTAAGAAAAAACAATTTTTTTTCAAAAAACTAGCTCGATAATTTTTTTCAAAATTTAATTCTCTACATTTTAATACCAAATACTTAGTTCCGGAGTTACGTCTAATAGAAGATCATTAAAATAGTTTTAATTGAGCAGCAAAAAACTTATTTTTTCAGGCTTCTTATGACCTGAATTAACCTTATAGCTAAAAATTTTTTTTTTTATTTTATAAAGATAAAAAAAAATGATAAAAAACGTGGTATAATTTGTTTTTGGAAAAAATAAATATTTTAAAAATACGAATTTATGGTGCATTGGCCTTTATTATAAAATATCTAAGAAAATAAAATTTTCATGAATTTTTTTTTTTGTTTTATTCTTGTTCAGCAGACTTAAATCTTCAAAAAATGGGGTCGCTTTCTGTATTATATGTTACCCTCTCAATGATCTGAATTTATCGCGCATTACCAGTTCGTTAAACATATTATGGTAGGGCACTACGTGCCCTACCGGATAATTAATGACTCAAGGTAATTATGTGAGTGCTCCGTTTGAAAAATCAATTCAGCATTTGTTTGAAGGCTATGATAAAAAAAGCTCAGAATTTCAAAAGGATATATTTTCTTCAAACATTAGGAGTCTTCTCGTTCATAATATTTTGCTTAAAAGTAAACATTCGTATCTTCTAAATGATGTTTTTGATGATTTGGTTTTACATGATGAAACAAACCATCATTCACACTTAATAACTCTATTTGATTGCATAAGAAAATCAAAAGTAAAAAATGGTGATAAAGTTCCACGTGATGGAGATAGTAAATTTAAAATAAATAATTTTTAGATTTAAACTTTTTTATTCTTAATATGGAATTAAAGTAAGAAGCGAGCTTTGCAAAAAATGGGCGAAACTAATTAATATCTTCAAGCCACAGCCTTTAGATACAATTAAATTCTATTTTGGCGAATCTGTAGCTTTCTATTTTGCTTGGATAGAAATATTTATAAAGACTTCTATCTTGCCTACAATAATCGGTGTGATCTTCTTCATAGTTGGTATAGTTATAAGGTAGTTTAAAAAAAAATAGGCTGGTTTAAATTTCAAGTTCAGTCATCTCTGAGTAATCAAATGAAACTCGAAAAATACTAATTATAATAAATTAACAAATCAGTATCTTCCGAAGACCTTTTATGATGTATTCTGTTTCAAATAAAAGAAAAATTACTGAGAAAATTTCTTTTATTTGAGACGCTTTAAATGTTAGAAAAATTTTCGAATAGTAGAGAACACTTGCTTGTATTTCAGGAAATACGGTATTTTTTAATGATTTTAAAATTAACAATTTCTTCTAACCAATAAAAATATTTCAATAAGTCTCTAAAATTTTACTGTATTTCTTGATATGTAAGAATTCGAACCAGATCGATATGAGACTAGGGATGGTCGACCGGTTAATGATAAACGGTTACTATTCGGTTAAATGAACGAGCCGTTTACGATTCATAGCCGGTTAACATTAACCTGTTTAAATTGTAACCGGCTTGATTTGGCCGGTTAATTGTCAAAAACCGGTTAATTTTTTAACCATCAAATATGCTTTATATAGGCAAATTTCATTTGAATATATTTATTTATTTATTTAAGTATATTTTAAGTCACATTGACAGATAAAATTGAAAAAAAAAAAAAATTTATAAGACTTTTGCCATAAAAAAAATAAGTATATACAAATTATCATTAGTTTATTAAAAGACATTTAGACAGAATTCAAATTAATTAAAAAAATAATTAAAATCATTTAATATTGAAGTCGACTTTTAACAAATCGTTTAGCATTTTGTATAGATGAAAAATTCATGATTGTTTTCAAAACAGTATGCAATGCTAGATATAACGAACTTATCTGAATCTACAAGGCCCAAATTAGGACATTTAAAACTGAACGTAATTAACTTTTTTAAAAAACTGGTGTCATAGTCTAAACAATCAACAAATAAACGATTCTCTAAACGTTTAAGTTGGGCACCGAACGATGTAGTTTTTTTGTTATATTCTACTCCACTCTGACGAATAAAATAAAAAACTTCTTTACATATCGGACTTCTCATCAATTGTTCTAGAATAGAAATCTTGTGTTTAAAGTAAATCTCACTAACCGATTCAATTTTAAGAGTTTCATTTAAAGGGCTGATGTGGGTAATTCTTTTAAAGAGCGAATTTTGACCTGTTTCTAATTCATTTAAAAGACTACTCGGACTAAGAATAATGTCTAGAACATGCCTAAAGATTGATTGACAATATTGTTTAAAAAAAAATACAATCAAGGAAGGATTCAAGAACTTAGGCTTACAACCAAGACCATAAAGAGAATAAAAACTCCTCTCAACTTTTTACCATTTTTCTTCAATAAAATTTGAAATAAATAAACTTGATCCTATTGGAAGCCCAATTATTCAAAACCATCAACATAGACTAACTGAACCCAATTAATAACGAATTTTTCTTGAGATATTATTTTTGAACTGGACATTGTAAGACAAACTGATTTTTTAGGATTAAACTCCATTTTCCATTGATTCGCAAACTTAAAACTTTCATCTAATATAACCATCACTTTACCATAAGAGAGGGAAAGAATAATAATATCATCACAATAAGCAATGATCGACAAATTTAGGCCATTTACACAAGCACCTATATTATGACTAGTACAATTGACTAAGAAATCATTGACTAAGAAGTTAAACAAATAAGGAGAAAGAACCTCACCCTGTTTAACACCTTACAATGTATAAGGTCACTTAACTTACCATAATATTTTACCAAGATTTGTGAAACTTGATAATATTTATATAAAATTTTCCACCAAGGATCAGATACCTTATTGATCAATTTGAAGAAAAAGCCAACTCTCCATAATTTGTCAAACGCTTTTGTAGCATCTTAGTTTAAAATATGAATTTTGGATCCATTTCTCTTATAATAATTTGCAAGTTCATTTACCAGGAAATTTGCATGTTTACTAGACAATTTTCTTTTACAACCAAATTGGTTACCATGTACACTACTCAAACATTCCATTTTTCCCAAAATAATGCTTTGAAATAACCGCCATGGTACTTGACACTGACACAGGTCTATAATCTGACGGTGAACTCATTGTTCCTTTTTTTGGTGAGACGACCGTTATGTTAAATTTACTCGGTATATATCCCGTATTAACAACAACATTAAAAAACCAGGTTAAGACGTCAATTTAACACGTTAGAGTTCCATTAATAAAGAACTCATTACAAATGTTGTCAAATCCCGCAGATTTGTTTCGACTTAACTTGTGTAGAATACACTTTATTTCCTCCTTTTCGATTTTAACAAAAAACTTATTACTTATATCTCGATAAAAACTATTTACAAAATTTTTGATAACATCTTGTTCGAATAAATTTTTTTTCCATTATGAGAAAATAAGTCCGAGTAAAAATTAGCAAAATCTTGTAAATTAATCTTTTTTGAACATTTGTTTACACATGACTTATTATACTTAAATTTTGCGATTGTACGCCAGAAACGTGGACTATTGGATTTTTTAAGATAATTAAAATTTAAACATTTCTTTTTTTCATTATCACAAGAAAATTTCCGAACCAAATTTTTAAATTCTTTTTTTTTCAAATTTATTTCTTTCCTAATTGAGGTGTCCTTGAAATCCGTACCCTTAAAAGCAGCATATAACTGATTTATTTCCTCAGACAAAGAATTTATTTCCAAATTATTATTATAATTAGTTTTAAATACCCTTCTTCGTTTTTTTAATTTTTTACAAATTTTTTCAGCTTCTCTAGCTGATTTTAGTAATATTCGAGGTATATTTTCATAGATTTCATCAATTAAACTAGTACATTCACTCAAATTATTGTAGAAATCGATATTAACTTTTGGAATTAATAAGTCTAAATTTTTATTTAAAAAATTTTGATATATCTCAACAAAATCTTGGTCTTTCAAATCAAAATAATGAAAATCTATTTGACTTTCCTCTTCTTCATTATAATCTCTTGTATCTTCTACTAAGTCAATAAAACAGGTTACTGCGTTGCGATCACTTAAACTATTAGGCTCATCGATAACTTCGTAATACTTAATATTTTTAATTTCTTGCGATCGAATAAAAATATGGTCAATCCTTGATTTATAATCCTTTTTCTTATAAGTATAATCTATTCTTTGGTCAAATAACAAAAAGCAATCAATCAGATCATTATTACTAATAAATATATGAATATTAAATAAAATTTGTTTTTTGTTGAGAATAAAAAAATTAAAAGATTGTTTCAAAAAAGGAACTTTTAAAGCTAAACACAAAGAAATTTATGTTTTTCCGTATTTTAAAAAATTTTGATAAATTTAGGATTATTTAATTGCTAAAGATTACTTAACAATCAATTTGGCAATTGTTTTTTCAGAGAGAATTTTCTCAATCGGATCTCTCACAATTACGAAAATTCTATCTTCATATCTTTTTCCAACTTAAATTTTAACCCAGCACCCAGTGGCGTAGCCAGGATTTATAAAACGGTGTGGCGAAAAGGTCGAGGGTGTTGGTATGGTCGTGCCCCCCCTCCCCATCTCTATGACCAAAACTATGACCAGAGAAAAAATTAGTTAACAAAAGTTAATCTACGATTCTGTCATGTCTTAAAAAAGGTTCACTAGAATTTTATACAAAATTTTTTGAAATTCGGCAAGATTCTTTTAATTCTTTGAAAGAAAATTGTTTTTCCATAATTTTGTTTAAAATTTTGAAGAATAATTTGCGTTTTTTAGGTCTTATAAGTGATGAATTATCACAGTTTCCTTTAACACTATAAGCACCAACAGAAACAAGGCCAGAAAATGGAAGTTAAATAAATTTTGCTGCAAATAAAGCCTGGATTAATCCCTTAATTAAATTATGAGATTAAAGATGTCTCACATTTTTCATTCTACCTAACTTTGGCATTTTTTCACTATATATTTGGTATGAAAAAAATCGAATTTAAGTTTTTTTACTTTTTAGGAGACAAGTATAAATTATTTAAGCACACATAGTTAAGCAATGTTAGCACTTTATCTTCGAAAATAGAAAAAAAAAAACAAGAATTTTAATTTTTAAAATCGAAAGGTTTATAGATAAAACTCCAAAATTCAATTAAAGCAACAGTAGATTAACATCTTTAATCTCCGAATTCTAGTAAGGGATTAATTCAGGTTTTATTTGCAGCAAAATTTATTTAGAGCATAACTTCCATTTACTAGCCTTTTTCGAAAAACTTGCCAGATATAATTTAATTTTTATTTTTTTTTCTTTAATATTTGAATATTCAAATATTTACTTATTAAAATAATAAAAACAAGAATCAACACTTTCTAAAGTTAGCTCCCAGCTAAAAAGAGAAAAAGCGGTCATTTTGACCGCCTAGTGCTTCTAGTGTTAAAAAAATAAGGAATTGTAAATCTTGAGTATAGAATCTCGAAACTTCAGGCTATGTATAAAATATGAAAAAAAAACTTTAATCACTTATTTCAATTATTGCTTAACCAATAAAAATTTTGATTATCAAAATTTATTGTTATTGTTTTAATCATATTCAATTAAGAAAAAGAAATGAGCGGTTTCTTCAAAAATAAAAGAAACTAAAAAAAGTCTTTCCTTTCTTTATTTGATGAAATGAATTTTTTCAAGAAATCAAAATAAAGTTTTTAGAAAAGTTAAATCAAATAAAAATAAATGGAAAAAATTAAACCTTTTTAATACAAAAAATACTGTGGCGCCGCCACAGTAAATTAAAATTGGGTATGGCGGCCGCCACTTTCGCCACAATGTAGCTACGCCACTGCCAGCACCATTATTCAAAAACTAAGTTTTTTTGCCTCTAAATTAAGTTTTAATTTCCGTTTTTTAGTGCAGAGTGAAGATAGAATTTTCGGTTTCTGAACCGACGTTATTGCAAGTTTTTTCGTGTTTTAACGCTGCATTTAGATATGAAAAAACATATTTTAGTGCACGCATCATAGGGAGGACGATTAACATGTGGTAATGGTGTTTTTTAAGTGACTTTTTGAATTAGAAACTTCAAAAAGACAACCAGCTCGACTTGAAAAGTTACTTAAAAACCTTACAAGTCACTTTTTTTTTCAGTGTAATAACAATTAAAAACCTGTTAGATTTAACCGTTTTTGATTTTAACAGGTTAATTTTAACCAGTTAACTTTAACCATATTGAAATTCTAACCGATCGACCATCACTATATGAGACACTGGAACAAATTTTTAATATATAGATAAAAATGAGTTAAATTATAGAGAGATGGCTTATTTAATACTATTTTATTTGTCTTTTTAAGTGTTAAGAAAACAAATATGTCTAATATAAATAAAATGAATAGTACAGGTCTAAAAAGGTAATTAAAAAAATTGTATTTGATTGAAATTTAATTTCTTATTTTAAGTGCTTCAACTTATGGTGATTATTATTTAAATATATTTGCAGATTCATTTGACAATGATCTAACGCCTTACTTTGCAGTAAGTTTATGTTTGTGTATTCCGGAGCTAATTAGCCGAAATTCTTTAGGTCGAGATTATTTAAAATTTTTCTAAAACTAAAAACTTTCTAAGACGATTTTCCTTATTTCTTCTTATCTAAAGAGAAATTGTTATTAGAACGAGTCTAAAAATTGTTTTTTTTTAATATAAGGTAAGTTCGGTACATTAAAAAAAAGGTTTATAAATATCTTATAACAATTCTTTCATTTTTATTTAAGCTTTAAATTGCTACAAAATGTTACGGCTTTCCACAAAATTTTCCTTTCCAGTAACATCTCGTTAAACTGATCTGCAATATGACGAATTTTGTGATATTAAATGAAAAATGTTGCCCCCCCCCCCAATTTTACTCATAAATACAGTTCCTTAAAACTAACTTAATTAACTCGAACCATGAATTGTTACATCCAAAAAGTAACGAGAATGACGAAAATTGACTGTAATAGAAACAAAGTCCTGTTGGTGTATTCTAACATCACTTAATAAGTTTAAATAACTCTTACAAACCATATTTTCAAAAATTAAATCTTTGAGTACCTTGAGCGGCTCAGAAAAATGGAGCGAAGCGATACTACTTTGTTTACATATATTACTTTAAAAAAAATTCAATATAAAATATAAAGTTTTACGATTGCATATTAGTTGGTTGTACCTAAAAAAGATAAGACATTAAATTTTTTTATATTAAAACAAAAAATTTTAATTCAATACAAATATATATATTATTATAAATACTAGAATGTATTAACTTTTACTCTAATAAAAGATTTACAAAGCCCGATCATTCGTCGACCTCACGGACTCCAGGCTGATTAGTAATCATAATTAACCATTTAAACACTTTTAAATAAAATTTTTTTTAAGCTTATAATTTGCTTATGGGGTAATTACTCAAATTTTGTATAATTCAAAATAACACAGATAAGTCTAATATTTTAATTAAGGCGCTATTTTTTCAGAGTATTGGAATCAAACAAACGCCCGTTTAGCTTATGAATGGGACGTTCTAAAGTTCGAACGTGATGAAAATGATCAACCAAATTTTAAAAAAGAGCAAGAAAATTTTAAAAAAAAGCTTGTAAATCGCAGCAATCTTATTAGATATCTATATAGTTGGAAGAATTTCTTTAAAATATTTTTGTCCTATACTGTCTTATTATTTATGGTAAGAAATTTGATTTTTACAGTAGTATTCAAAACTTTTTATCAAATTTATTGAAAAAGGTTTGTATTGTATGCATGGATATAGCTTTAGTCGTACTATTCCGTATTCATATAAAAATAAAAGTATTTCCAAGTGATGAAGTTTTGGCTGTAATAATAGGAGATGGTAAGACTTCAAAAAAAAATTTAAAAATTGTTCAAAAAAAATTCTTATAATTCTTTATTGATTCAATTACTTGTCAGTTGGATCGACTGTTATAAATACAATATTGATAATGATTATGAATTATGTAACTTAATGATTTTATCGATTTTTTTAACTCTTCTTTCATCTTTATTTTTAAGATTTATAGAAAAATGGCAAAGTTTTTTACAAGATGGGAAAACTATCGAACAAAAACTGAATATAATGATGCTTTAATTATAAAGCTTTTTATTTTTGAATTTGTAAATTCATATGGATCTCTTTTTTATTTGGCATTTTTTAGAAATGTAAGAGGCATTTTTGCTAAAAAAAAAAGTTTTATTTTAATTCAGGAAATCAAATTGAAAAAGGCGTACCCGTACCAAACCGAAGGTTCGAGTGTAGCAAAACGACATCACCTTCTGAATATATTCTTATGTTTTGAAACGTTTAAAATCTTAATTAGACGTTTAAAGGGAAATATTTTTTTTAGTTTAGAAATTAACAATAAAAGATATTGGTCGTGGATCATTCTTTTGACTAGAATTAAAATAAAACGGTTTAAAGAGATATTTCTTGATTTAAAGGGTTACCAAAGTTAAATCTTTTTCACGTCATGTTAAAGAACTGTAAGAATAAAACATACATAAGAAACACAATCGCTGTTAAATATTAAGATTTTGAAATATTTCACCTTCTTCTTGAAGAAATTGAAAGAGAACACAAATGAAGTGATTGAAGCGAGAAATCATAATTGTTTTAAAACGAAGCTTGATTTCTTGCTCACTAAAGCATTTGAATAGACTAATACAAATAACTACCACAATCTAATGTTGAATTGTTATATCTGCATATAGGCCTAATTTTCATTTTTTTTTTCTTGAAAAGCTTAAAAAAGTTATTTATGTTTTTAAGTTAGTAATATCATTAGCTTTAGATTTTTATGTAATATTTTTGGAAAATAATCTTTTTAAAAAAAGATTGAATACGAAACTGGACTTTTTGGCCTTGGAAAAGAATATCAGGATAGATGTGAAAATGATAATTGTATGGCACTATTGTCCATTCAAATGTTAGTTGTTCTTTTAATTAAACCGATTCCAACATTTTTTCTTAATTTCGTTTGGCCGTAAGTTTTTGAATTTTTAAACACAAATCAAATTTTAACTTTGCATTTAAGATGGCTAAAAATAACAATTAAACAAGACGCAGATAATGAAAAAGATAAAAAGACTATTACAGATATTAAAAAATTAAATGAACAAATAGTTGCGGCTTACATTGCATCGGAAAAGACTAAGCAACCATTTGATTCCACCATAAATCAAGAATACACTCAGAAAGTTATTTTGTATGGCTATATCTTGGTAAAATAAAAACCAAAATCAATTTTATGTAAATTTTATGAACAAATTTTTATTTGAGTCTGTTCAAAAGTTTGAGCACCACGGATTTTTCTTTAAAAAAAACGTCAGTAAAAAATATGAACACATGTTCATGATTTTTACTTTCACATTTTTCAAAGTCAATTTTGTAAATCGATTCAATTGTGTTCACAAAATTTACTTAATTTTAAATAAAATTAATTTTTCTGATAATCTAGATTTTTGCGTGTTCACTTTCATTAGGTCCTTTGATAGTATTGTTAGTTAATGTTATTGATGTTAGACTAGATGCATATAGATTATTGTGGCTTATTAGAAGACCTATTGGTTTCAAGGCCCAAGACATAGGTAACATTTTTAACATTTTTGTAAGCTAGATTTAGAAAGTAAAAAAAGATTAGACTAATTTTAATTTATTTACTCTAACACTATTTTAGCAACGTTATACAACGCTATGTTTTTTAAACTGAATAAATTTTAATTTCAACCTCTCCTGCTAATAATTATTTTTTATGAAATGAATGACTCCTTCAAAAATTATAAAATAATCAATCATTTATCCTTTAAGGTGCTTGGTTTGGTATCATCAGGTTTTTAAATGTTGTTGGAATTGTTAGCAATGCATTTATAATTGGATTTACTTCAAAATGGTCCAAATACTTTTTAAAAGGAACCCTCGAAAATAGACTGATTTTTGTAGTTGCTTTTGAAGTAAGTATAATTTTAATTTTGAATAGTAAATTTAGGTAAATATTCTAGTTTGTTGTCAAATTAGCATGTTGTCTTTGTCATTTGGTTTGCAATTATCATCTTATATCCTGACACTCCACAATCAATTTCAAACAAAATAAGAAAAGTTTGACTTTTGATCAAATAAAATTTCAAGACAACAAAAAAAATTGTTTTTTAAGGATACCAATAAGATTAAAAATATAATCTCAAAAGCAAAATCATTAGAAACAGAGTCTAAATTAACTCAAACTCCATCGTTTGAAAAACAAAACACACTGAATTCAGATATGTTACAAATAAATTATAGCGGTACTGTTACGGTGGACGAAACAGTCAGAAAAAAACGCACCAAAATATTTAATAGGCTAACTTCAAAAATTAATCCATTAAAATAAAAACAACTAAATTATAAATTTTATTACACTTTTTCCAATGTTTTTTCTTGGATTTTTTTTGACTAAAATAAATAAAATTTGATGCAATTTTTTTTCAAATATTAAATATCTTACGTAAAATATCATGTCATTACAATCGAAAGAATACAATATTAATTATATATTCAATTTTTAAAACCTTTGAATTTTTTCTTGAATAATGAGATCGAAAAAGTCGATTACTGCTTTTCCAGGTTCACCTAATGAAAAAAAAGTCATAATGATTACGCCTCATTCATTATAGACAAGTTAAAAAAAATATCTCAGGACGAAGACTCGTCTGATAATTTCCAAATAAAAATCGAAATTAACAGCAACTCGATTTTTTTTCTTAAACACAATCGTTTTGTTTTCAAAAGTCATTTTTGGTGAACTAAGTCGAATTTTTCAAAAAAAGTTTTTGGATTGCCGGAATTGTTGAAAAACATTAATCTGAAATAAAATAAGTGATTAATCAAACTTAAGTGATATTTAAAATTCAATATTCAAGGAATTGCGTATTTCATTTTTTCTAGAGAAAAAAGAGTAAATTGAAATTTAAAGAAAATATACACCATTCTGTTTAAAAACTATACAGAATAAGAAATCAAGAAAAAGCTCTGGTCTTGTAACATTACTTAAATTATTTTAGGTCTTTTTGAATTTAGATTTAATAAACTAATTATTTTTATTTATTTTAAAAAATAAGTGCTAATAAAGAAAATAAAAAAATTTAAAATTTTTTTTATCGATTTTCTAATTATGAATTTCTTTAAAATGGCAAAATGTATCAATTTAAATTTTTTAATTTATCTTTAAAAAAAAAATTCCTGAAAATTAATAATTTAAACGAGTTTTTTTTTAAAGATAAATATTTATCTAAGGAAACAGAAAAGTTTTTTTCTTATTCTTCAAATAACACATCATTCACTTTAATGTTTAAAAAAATTTATTATATCGATTGATTTTTAGAATTTTAAAATTATTCTAAAGATACTTTTTAGAAATTTGACTCTTAAAATTTATGAAACCTAGAAATATGGAAGAAAACGATTTTCAAATTTTATCGAATTTGCCGAATCAAAGAGACAAACACATTGATTATGTAATTTTTTATGAAAAATTTACCGAAATTATATCTGATCCGAAAAAGGTCCAGATCGACAAAAAGCGCACTGAGTTCTTCGCCCAATTAATATTTGAAGGCTTTGAAATTTATAATATAGAAGAAACGATTGGTGAAAAGAAATACATTTACGCACTGTTACATTGTTCAATTGGTAGACTAATGAAAGAAGCAGAAAATATGAGACTTGAACTCAGACTTAAAAATGTAAATTTTAGAATAAAAATATCTTAAAATTTCAAAAACTTCAACGAGTTTATATTTATATCTAGTCAGCATTTTCTGTCTGTTTGTATTTTTATCCTAGTCTAGATAAAAAATCTGATTTTTTTTTCAATAGAAAAAGATGAATTGTCTTTTTTGTAAGAATTATTTTTTGTAGGCTAGTTCTTAAGTAAAAAATATGCTTGGTTAATTTCATTTTTTGCTAATATACCAATTCGTTAGTATTACATTATGTAAGAATTAAAACTAAAAACAAAGCATTTAAAAAAAGGAAATGAAGTCGCTAAATAAATGAAAGTAGAACGATACTACTATTATTTAGTGTAATTTACTGGAAGAGTATTAAATACTAAGAGTTTTTTACAGTTTTTTCAAAATAATGGGTCCCTTGAAAAAAAAACAGTCAAAACTCTTATCGGAAACAAAAGATATTTTAGGTCATCAGTAAATAATTCGTTAGGGAATTGATAATTAGAATTGATGTAGAAATAATTAATAGGTTTTCAGAGTATTGAGGATCGGATTAACGAGATTTATTGTATTAGTGTCACTGTAATCGTCTAATGGATGCAATCGTAATACAATTAAAATGACAAAATGTATAAAATGACTTTAGATAAAAGGCAAAATTTACAAAAGCTATAAACTCAATTTTTAACAAAAACATAACCAACAAAAAATTCTGCCAAAAATACCGTATACCCTTGCTTCGAGTGGCACGCACTTAATCCTGGGTTTCAAATAGTATCCAACTAACTGATTGATTACGATGCTAAAATGCAGAAGCGAAAAATAAATTACTAAAATGCGGAATAGAACGCGGAAAAGCTAAAAAGCCTCTTTTTTTCTAAATGACTGTAAAAATTATCAAAAAACTTGTTTTTTCAACTTTAAAATAACAACTTTAAGCAATAATTCTGAGCTGTATATTTAGTCTGATGCTATAGGCTGTTGAAAACGATTTTCATACAATTAATGGCATAAAAGTAAGGATATCATTTCTGTTAATAGTTCAAACTTTTCAACAAAATATATATCAATAAAATTCTTTTACGACGCAGATTAAAAATCAGAAGCGACATTGCCTCATAGATTTCATTTTTTAGCTGATAAATTGTAATTTTTTTATCTATCAAAGTATTTTAAGTATCTAATAAACCGTTCCGCTTCCGCATTTTATGGACAACCGCATCGTCTTATCGCAAAAATGGACTTAGGAATCAACTTTCTTATAAAAGAAGATAGTCTTATCTTTATTATATATTTTTTTCAAAATATTTATTACGGCCAATAATGGTAGTATGCGATTTATTCTCATATTCAGCTGTCTATGCTGTGTAATTAATAGGAGTTCAACTTTTTTTTTTTTCATAATTTTTAAAATTGAACATTTTAAAATTTAAGTGTCGCATAACGAGTGAAGAAGCTGATGATGACTTCGAAATAATTAAGTTCTTCAAAAAAAAATTAAAACGCCGTTTAAAAAATGACGATGAAGGTAATTTATTCGAAAATTTTTCTTTTTTAAGCATTATTAATCGGCCGAAATTTAATCCAATAAATAGCCAACTTTTTTAAACAAATCTTTTTGACTTTTATATTAAGGTTATGATATAGTGAGTGGTCAGTTTGAATCAGATATAAGTTTTATGTTTCAAGGTTATGGTGAAAAAAACGAGATTTTCGATAATAGACTACGTTGCCTAATCGTTGATAATATCCTAATAAATTTAACGTATAAAGAAAACAATCATGATATAGTTTCAACTTTGGATGATGAGATAAAATCTACTGTTTATTCCAATTTGAAACTTGATAACTGTTCAAAAGATTTCTTAGAAAAAATTATTAAAAAATCTGATAATTTCAATAATACACCCAAAACATTCTTTAGAGGTAAGTTAATTAGTTTAACTTATTTAAAGTAAATTTGAATTCGATATTCTATTCTAAATTATAGGGTTGAAATACATGCTTGACAATAAGTATTTTGATGATGCGTTTATTCTTCATGAAGAAAGTTCACATTATTTACAAGTTAAGAAATTTTTCAAAAAATATAATAATAAAAATTCAGAGGACAAAGAAAATTCAGATTTACTGCATAAAATAAAAGTCATACTTGAGTCTAATAAGAATGATTTGCGAAAGAATTTACACACCAAGTGGGCAAAGCTCAGTAATGTTTTCAAATTTCAGCCAATGTGGGAAATTAGAAATTATTTTGGTGAATCAAATGCAATTTATTTTGCTTGGCTTGGTATTTTTATTAGTTCGTTATGGTTACCAATGCTTATTGGTTTTGGATTTTTTACAGGCAGTCTAATTTACAAGTATTTTTTCAAACGAAAAAACGGAAATTTATATAAAAACTTTGATATTTTTTACAAAAATTAAGTATTAAAAGTGCACATTTTAACACTAGTTTAGCAAATTCATCCTTAACTTCAAAGTATAAAAAATTCTGAAAAAGTTTTAGAAAAAAAATTTAATTCTTATTTTTTAGTTTGGCAAAATATGGAAGTTTTTATTCTTCAACATTTACAAATTCTTTTGATAATGACTTAATGCCGATTTTCGCTGTAAATTTCAATTAAACTTGAAATGACCAGGTCTAAAAATAACACCAAATGTAATTCCAAATCAATCCTTTTTGCTTTTATAAGCTTCTGAAAATTTAAAAATCGAAAATTGAATACCCTAAAAACTTACGTATTACTCCAAGAATATTTATTCCACTGGAACAATTTCTATCGAAAAAATCGGAAAAATTTTTTTAGGAAACAAAGAAAAATATTTAAAAAACTCTAAAAATAAAGATTTTTTAAGGAAAAAACTATAAAAATGAAAATTCAGTTTAGGCTCTTTTTTTTCAAATGAAATTGTAAAACAATTTTATTAGTTAAAAAATTAATTAGTTAAAAAAAGATCTAAACAATCGGAAGTTCCAGTGGAATACCTGAATATTTTGTTTTTTTCTTAACGAGTAATTCGCTAGCGTTTACAGTATAAGAAGTTAAAAAAAATTTTTTCAAAAAATAAAATACCAAGCACTGTAAATTACCAAAAAATATCGGATGTTATTTTTAGACATAACCAGAATTTAAATTTATTAATTTAACTTTTTTTTTCAGCTTATTATTTGCATTTGGGGTAAAAAAAAATTCTGAAATTTTTTATTTGACTTTTTTGAAGCTTGTTTTTTTCTAAAGGAGCACTGTTCATGGAAATTTGGAAGAGAGAGAATTCACGTTTAGCTTATGAATGGGACGTTGATAATTTTGAATTTAATGAACCAGATTTACCTGAATACTCGAGGAAAAAAAAACTTCGAGCTAAATTGGAAAGTCCTAGTAATAAAATATTTTGGCGATATGAAAAATATTTAAAGTATTTGGTTTCATTTTTAATTCTTTTACTTATGGTAATTAATTCTACAAATTTTAAACACACACAGTACATTTCTTAAGTTCGTTAAAATAATTTGGAAATTTGGTAGGTCAGGTCAAATAGAAATAGTAGCAGAAAAAGAAAATTGCAGTATAGACTCTTTCTATATTTGAGCGATGAACTACTTAGCTGAATTAAGAGTCTTTTTAGTTGTTTTATTGGATTTTCCAAAGATTTCTCTTTCAATACTTCTTTTGAAGCTTTTGTTGTAATCAATACCGTTTACTACATTGTAGATTTTAATTAAATAGACTGTTGGTAAATTTAGAATGTTAAAATGAAATCATTTAATTTATACTTAATTGATTCCTAAGTTTCATTAGCTTTTTTGTAATCTTTAGGTAAAAAAAATATGAGATTTAAACGAAAGACATCTCATATTCCAGATGTAGCCTAACATAACTATAGCAACCTGACAATTTGAAAAAGTTCAGAAAATAGATCTAAATTTTGTTGTAAAACATTAGATAAGGATATACTTTGAAATGACTGGAGCAGATCATTTTAAATAATTTTGATTTTTTAATCAAGTATTCAATAAGATTTTTTTTTTACAAAATAAATTTTTATTTGAGGGTCAATTTAATAATCTTTACCTTAAATAATCTATTTAAGGAGTTTGAAAATTAGAAACATTAATAGCATAAACTCTGGTTCATAATTACATGTAATAATGATATTATAACGTATATAATAATTATATTTAGGAAATTATTACATGTAGACCGAGAACGAGAGGATTTACAGTCAAATTTTTAAATATTTTAAGTTTTTTCAAAAAAATTAAAACCTTGTAATTTTTCAGAAGCTTGAAGGTTTGAAAATATAATTCAACTAAAAACCCTAAAATAAAGAGGATACTATAATTGAAATAGTTTACGTGAAGCTAATACGGAATTTCTTAATATGAAAGGCTCTATCCTAAAATCAAACATCCTAATTTTTAACTCCTAAATTTAAACATCCAATTTTTGAACAGTCTTAATTTTTAACAAATTAATTTGTTCAGAATTAAGACTTTTTTGAAGTCCAAATTTTAAACAGTACTAAAACTCAACATCTTAAATTACAACAGTCTTAATTTTAGTAGTCTTAATAACGCTATAATAGTTTCGCCAGTCATGATTGCTTCAAGGTTTCCTCCTTATTTATAAAATGATAATAAATATTTTTTTCTTATTTGTTTAAAATTAGAATGTTTAAATTTTAAACTATTGAAATTTAGGATGTTAGAATTTAAAACTGTTAAGATTTAAGACTAATTTGTTTAAATTTAGGAAATAAAATATAGAACTCTAAATTTAAGACTGTTAAGAATTAGGATGCTTAAATTTAGGAGGTAAAAAATAGGATGTTAAGATTTAGGACGGGGCCATATGAAAAAATTGTTCTGAAATTAAATTCGAAATGTCCTGTATAATTAAAACAAATTTAACAATTAAAATATTTTTTTTAATCTAGATTGGAATCGTTGCTTTAGACACAGGCTTAGTTGCAGTTTTCAGAATTCATATAAAAATCAAAGTTTTTTCGAATAATGAAATTTTGAAATTGATATTTGGAGACAGTAAAAAAAATTTATTTTTTTTGTATAGCCCAGATTAATACGAACAATCTCTAAATAGGATCAATAAGATACTTATATAATAATTTTATTTTTAATTAATAGTTTTGTCAACATTTCTCAACACTTTTTTGATAATGATTTTAAATTTGGTAAGCATCACTTTAAAAATATTCTTGACGCAATAATTTTTATCTGTCTATTCCGAAAAGATATACAACAAAATTGCTGTTGCATTGACCAAATGGGAAAATCACAGAACAAAGACAGAATATGATGATGCATTAATATTGAAAATATTTGCATTTGAATTTGTTAATAGTTATAGTTCTTTGTTCTATCTAGCCTATTTTAGAAATGTAAATAAAACTTAAAAATTAACCAAACAAAAAAGAACTTCTTCTAATATTTATTTGTAGATAAATTACGAAGATGGTTTATTTAATTTAGGCGCTGAATATCAAGACAAATGTGATAATGATAATTGTATGCCCTTGTTAACTATTCAAGTACTCAGTATATTACTCATTAAACCTCTACCAAGATTTTGTTACTCAATTTTAATTCCGTAAGATTTATAACAAAATTTATTTTTAAATTTTAAATTTTGCTTTAATTTAATAATTTAGGCTTTTAAAAGAATGGTTTCATTCTAGAAAATTTAAAAAGGATGCTAAAATAATCGAAGAAAACTATGCAAAAAATCAACAAAATATTAATAATCAATTTATTGTAAATGAAAAAGCTGTGCTTTTATATGCTGATATTGAAAGAGGAAAAACAAAATTTGAAGATACAATATCTGGTGAATATAATGAAAAAGTCATTTTGTTTGGGTATCTTGTTATGTTCTCTGCTTCTTTTTCTCTTGCTCCGCTTATTGTTTTGATTATAAATTTGATTGATATACGATTGGATGCACAGAGGTTGTTATGGCTTTACAGACGACCTATTGGTTACAAAGCTCAAGATATAGGTAAATATTTTATAAAATTTATTTAGATTTAGTTTTGAATAGAAACAAAAAATAACTTATAAGCAGATAAAAAGCGCTAACTTTTCTGAATTTTAAAATAGTAGAACAAGATAATATTTTTAATTAGATTGGATTTTCCAATCAATTTCCATTACAGCTATATACAAGAGCTTACTGCATTAAAATTTAAGGAGATGCTATAATTTTAAAATACTGATAAACTAATCAAGTTTAGAGATAGCATTTTAATTTACTTGTAAAAACTAAGTATAGATTTACTTTATGTTCACATGTCTAACATGCCTAACACATACTCTAACGCTTGTCCAACACCCCTAACATTACTATTCACTAATACATCTTCGATTACTTCAAAACATTTTCTTAAACACCATTTATAGGTCCGCTAAAACTTATTTAAGTACCACTAACACTTCTCTAGCACTGTTTTTAAATATAAAACATTTACAACATCAATTTCTTACTAGGAGTGCACATTTACTTTACTTTACTAGTAAATGGTAAATTTTAATTTACCAAATTTTCTTTTTTCAGTAAAGCAAAAATTTACTTTTGAAAAGTAAATTTCAATAAAAAATTAAAATTGCAAGAAGTAAGACAAGTATTAGTAGTTTGAATCGGACAAAAATATGTTTGAAATGCCAAAGATACTTGGAAAACTATATATTTGCAGTTATTCTTCCAATTTACTTGAGAAAGTAAATTTTTACTTTACTTAATTTACTTAAAAAATTGGAAAATTGGTAAAGAAGATTGTTTACTTTACTTAGTAAAGTAAATGAAAGTAAAGTAAACTGTGCAGCTCTGTTTCTTACAAAACACATTAATTTCTTTTTTAACGGAGCCTAATACCTAATCTAAAGAAATCTTTAAAAGTACTATACAAACATTTTTTTTAATTACTTTTTCCTTTTTTTCGCAAAATCATTCTGAATTTTAAAAAATTAGAAATATATTTTTTTAATAGAAATATATCAGTTTAAGTGGAATCTAAATGCAACTGAAAGAGTGAACATTTAAAATTTTAAATTAAAATAAAAAAAATCAGAAAAAATAGCTAGCCTATTAACTTGATTGGGATAGGGGTCGGCAATTTACTTTACTTTCAATTACTTTATCAAGTAAAAAATATTGACTCGTTATTAACCTTGGTAAAGTTAACTTTTTCGAACAAATTGGTAAAATAAAATCTATAGTTTTATGATTTTTCTCCGAAAGTTTGCCTTAAATTTTGATCTCGCTGGGTTTGATATTTAAATGCGAATTTATTTTTATTGGTACTTAAAGGTACGTGGTTTAATATGTGTCGATTAATAAACATTTTCGGCATCATAAATAATGGATTTATGGTTGCTTTTACATCAGATTGGTCCAATAATTTTCTAAACGATTCAAATTACAAAAGAGCTATATTTGTCCTAATTTTTGAAGTATTTTTTAATTTAAAAAAAAAGTATATATTTCCTTTTAATTAAAGCTAATTTAAGCATGTTGCTTTTGCTTGTTGGTTTTTGATAATTCTTTTGTTTTCTGAAGCACCTAATTTTATTCAAGAGAAAATTAGAAAAGTAATTTTTGAGACAATTAGATTTAAATTTAAGAAATTAATTTTTTATTTAAATTTTAGGAAAAAGTTTATGTCAAAAAGTTACTTACAGCGGCAAAACTATTAAAAAAAGAAGTGATAGGTACAACTAGTGAAAATAGCCAAATAAATTTAAATCTTAATTCTCAAATGGAAAAAAAATCAAACTACAATGAAATTGATCCAGTAATTGAATCATTTAAGAATGATAAATCACATTTATTTGAAAAAAACCTTAGTCGACAAACAAGAACGTCACTTAATAGAGTTCAACCAATTTAGAAATTTGACCTTTTTTTTGCAATCTAAAATTTACTACGTCCCTTTAAATTTTTCAAATATTTAAGCTAAAAATAAATTTTTTAAAAATTTTTAAATTAAAATTTTTAACCTAGCCTTAATTGGTGTTACTTTTTCTTTTAAATCCTAAAATTATGAGCTAAACTCATTTAAAAAATAACACAAAAAAAGATTTTTGGTCATAAGATTTCTATTTTTTTTTATTTTACTTATTTTAAAAAAAAATGATTCAATCAGCTAATGTAGACGAAAAATTATATGAATATGATCCTATTTATGATACAAGAACAAATTATGTTTTTGGTTGTTGGAGAATTGGTTTACTTGGTATTCCTTTGATACTCTTGGGTATTGTACTTGCTGGTCTTTGTATTGCTGACATGAATGATGGTGCTTATAGAAGTAGTAATTTATTCGGTAATAGAGTAATAGCATGGTCAGAAAATCCATGGTGGCCTACTTATGCTAAAGGCGTATGGGTTGGGCTAATGGTAATTTTAAAGATTTTATTTGCTGACAAATTAAAGAATCTTTTATTTTGAAATTTTTATTTTTTTAAGTTGATAACTCTAGGAGTCTTAGGTATAATCGCTCATTATGAAGAAACTCACACTGCGGTAAGGTTTATAGATTTGATTTAAAATTTTTTGTTTAAATTTTTTTTTACAGATTAAAGTTTTTGGATATGGTTGTCTTATAGCGGCGCTATTCTTATTTTATTTGATAATAAGTACCATCAAGGAAATTCAATTTGGACAATTGTCATTGACTTTCCAAGTATTTAATTCGTTTAGACTTTATAATACATATGCCCTAAATGCAGCTATGTGTGCACTTGCTGTTCTTGCATTTTTTATTGCATTAATAGCTGGTATTTTGTCTCTGTGTCTAGTGGATTGTGAAGACGATTATTATGTAATTTAAGTTTTAAAATATTTAATTTAGAGGAAAAAAAAGAATACTAATTCATTAAAATTTTAAGCTTGAGCCTTATTATGGACCCATGTAAAATATAACAATCTATACCAAACGATTCGATTTTTGTTTTTATTCAATTTTTTAATAAAATATTACTTAACTTATAGTTTTTAATCTTTTTCGTTAAATTGATTTTTTTTTCAATGATTTGTGATTTGTTACTCTGCAGCAATAGATTTTCATGCTTTTATGGAAAAAACCTTTTCACACTCAAAAAATATTCCCGGTCAAAAGTACTAAAAATCTTCTAAAATTTCTAATAAATAAAATTTATTTGAAATACATTACTAAAAGATTATATTTCTCTTATTTTTTTATCAGTTTTATCTTCTTTGACTATTTTAGATGATTTAGACTTCGACTTTTCTTTAAGCTTTTAATAGTTTTTTCTTTTTCAAGTGCTTTAGGAACCTAACGAGGTCTACCTTTTTTCCTCATTTGGGTCTCTAGTTTTTCAAATACTTATGAATCGATTTCAAACTTTTTTGTGTGTAAAAACCTGAGTTTTGTTTGTGAAAAAACTAAACCCATTCTTTTACAAAAAAAAATTCCCACAAAAATTTTGCACAGTTTTCTATAAGCCAAAAATTAAATATGCATTTAAAATTACCCGGTTTTTGAGAGTCTTGCAAGAGATATCATAAATTTTAAGTTTTTAAACTAATTAATTTATAAAGCAATAATTTAGAATGAAATAAAAATCCTAAAAGTTTAAATAAAATATTTCAAATACTGAGCTTCGTCATAGGCCAGTTATCGGTTCCCTGACCTTTATTATGATACCACAATTGACGATTCAAAAATTTAAAGAATTTTTAGAAATTCTATTTTTTTAAATCTTCATACAAATATCGATAATTTTTTTAAGTGCTCCAATCATTAACCTTTTCAACCAAACTTATGTAAAATATAAAATTGTACATATAAACAGAAATTAGACTTTCTAATTAAAATAGGTATATTCAATAGTTACAGCACTTTCTTTGAAGCACTTGGTATAATTCATTAGATGCTTGGATCTTGTTGTTGTTCTAAAGTACAGTCTTTTATTCCTAAAACATTTGTTTCAGTATTTAAATAATTGTGATCAAAGCAAAAAAATGATGCAATCACTGGTTAAATTTGCAAAAATTGGGCAATACTGCTAACATAATTAATAAACCAGTGTTTTTTTTTTATAAAATTTAAATCGTTTTAAATTGGAATCAAATTTTTTTTGAATTTTACAAAAGTTTACGACTTTTAAGAATGTATTCTAGACATCAGAAAAATTTCTGCGATCTTCGAACAGCTCAAACAAAAATTCATTCATTCAAACCTTTTTTTTTAATTCTCATCCTTTTATGCTATTGAGGTCCAAGCTAAGTCAATTTTGATCGAAAGTAAAAATATTATACATCATGGAAATATTGATAAAATTTTGAAACAAAGTTAGTTATTAAAAAGCAACAAGCAAAATTTTAATAATTTTTTAAAGAAAAAAAAAAAATTTGAA
>NTPY01000139.1:194489-205701 GCA_002922825.1 Brachionus calyciflorus
TGGGAAAATCGCCGAAAATTTAGTATTACAGTTTTAATGTCAAATTTTTTAGAAAATTTTTTTCAAGTGGAAAACAATCACAAGTTTTAATGAGCAGTCGTTATGAAAGCACATAATTTCAAAATCTTAAAGATGTGAAGTCAATATTTCCAAAAATTATTTTATGAATATTGCCAAACTTATGTGAATTGGTTTAGAACAAATTTTCTATATTTGTTCTCATTGAAAAATTTATTTAAAAATAAATAAGCTCACGTTCTTAACTAAAGCAGTTTTATGAAATTAAAATTTTTCAACCTAGATTTCAAAATTTTAGATTTTTCTCCTTAAATTTTAGACTATAATTATGAATTAGCAATTAAGTATAATCATTACACCATCTTCAAAGTATTTAAATTTTGTCAAGTTAAGATAAAAGACTAGAAAGATTTTTTTTTTCAAACATTTTTTCAGATCGTTGTTTTTAAGTTGACAAATTCGGTTAAAAATTGATGTTAATATAAATTCATTTAAAATTTTCTTTTTAATAACTCAGGTTTTAAGCCAAATGAGTCCTATTTACCAACAGCTATTTGAAAAAAAATTAAAACTTTTTTTTATTTCAATTTTTGGGTCATCAAAAGTCAGTTCTCAAATCATGCTATAATTTAGTAGAATAATTTACGTGTCTTAGATTTTAACAATCGATAAGATTTTTCAAAATAAAAAAGTAGAATTTTTCTGAAAAATTAACGATCAAAATTTTTAAAAAATTTCTATCAACTTAAAGAAAAAAAAAGGTGATTTTAATGATTGATAAGTGAATTAGTTCGAATCTCTAAGTTTATATTTTATTTATTTATTTTTTAAAATTTTTCAATAATTTCAATTGTAAAATAATAGCCTTAATCGATTTGTTGGCAATTTCTTATCGGATAGTAAAATCTTTATTATTTGTTCAGTAACTGTCTTGAAACAAAACAAAAAATGAAAAAGAAATCAATTGCATAACATTTTTTGTTAAGAGAGTCCTATCAGATTTTGAAATCTAAATTATTTTTGAAAATGACATATTTTTTTTATTTTTTTTGTTGCACAATTTAACATTTGTGTGCTTTTGAAAGTATCCTTGGTTGATTAAGCTTTCGATTAGATTAAAACTTAAATAATTCTAAATAAACAAAAGAAAAACAAATAAGTGACTTCTTTAGATAATCAAACTTTATGGATACAAATCAGTCAAAACTCTCTTTTTTTTCTTTTCTATTTGTTTCTCAGTACAAGAAAAGCCTTACTTTTTTTTTAATTTGTCTTAAAGGCATTTGCAATTTGTCGAGTTAATTTTCGAGTTATTTGTACGAAAATTATAGGAAATAATTTACTTGACTTGAGTAATTACAATTCGAATAAGTTTAGCTATTATATTATTTCAATTCATTCAAGCAAAATATTTGGTTTAGACGTCAATCAATGTCAATTGGTTGGTTAAATTTATCGTTTTAGAATTTAGTTTCGTTTTTAAATTGATTGACTTTCAAGGAAATTAAATTTTCTTTATTTCTTGCACAATTTCGAAAATTTGATTTTTCTTATTTCAGAATAATTGAAAATAAATATGAAAAGTTAAGTTTGAAAAAACGCAAACTTAAGATTGAGGCTTAAACAGAAGAAGTTACGTACAAAGCTTTGAAAATGTGAGCCCGCAAAAATTGAATTTTTAAAATTATATAATCGTGAGTAAGCTCTAAAATTGACATAAATACCGTTGAGCTTTTTTTAAACACGACTTGAGCCTATTAAAGAATGTATAAAATCAGTCGACTTTAAATAAAAACAACTTCTAATAATAATGCGTATATTAGTTCAGCTTTTTAATTGTAGAGTGCATAGAATTGGAAAACTTTAAATTTCAGGAAATTGGGAAATAAGCAAGTTTAAAAGAAGAAAAAATGTTGAAAAAAATAAACCCTAAAGAAAAAGCGCCCGAGTCGACCCGAGTAAATTGAATAAACAAGCATTATGTACTCGACGTAACTGGATAATAAATCAAAAAGAAATTTAATAGGGCGCTTTAGAATACGATCTTTGCGACACTTACTTGTAGCACATTTATTAATGCATATTTTTCTACGCATATTTTTTTATTTATAGAATTTTCTTAAAAATTTTTCTGAGTAAAACATGTGACCAAATGGTCACAAAATTGAACAGTCCGAAAATTTTTCAAAGATATGGAACATCATGACTAGTGTCGGGAGTCTCCTCAAGTTAACAAATTTTCTAAAGAATTTTTTACATGGTGAAATATTTCCAATTTAACAAATCAAAATTTAGATTTAGTACTGGTGTAATGCGCATGCAGATACGCTAAGTTTAATAAATTTTGGATCTTAAATTTTAGATGCTAAAATTGATTAGAAAAAAAAATCGTCCCTAGGTGGATTCGAACCACCAACCTTTCGGTTAACAGCCGAACGCGCTAGCCGATTGCGCCATAGAGACTCATATTAAATATTAGTTTTATTACTAACAAGATTTATTTCTTTTTATAAAAAAATGTATAAATCTTTAACCAGCTTATAAATGTCAACTCAATATCAAACGGAAATACGATTTTGAAAATAACATCATTTTTAATTTTATTTAGCTCACTCATAATATAAAATTTCAGCTTAAATCCTTAAATTAAAAAAATTGAATTATCTTAAGAAATTCTAAGATTCTTTCATTTATTATAAAAATAAACATTTTAATAACAATTTATTTTAAAAAATAACTAACAATTTTATTTTTGTGCTGTTTTAAACAATAATTTCGTTCTTTTCACTGGAATGCTTTGCATTGGTTTTATTATTTTGTTCATTTAAAGTACTTGAACTATTCAAAACTCCTTGTTGATCAGGTTTGCTTTTAACTTTTTCATTTTGAATTGTACTTTGATTAGTTTCTATGGAATCAATATTTGTATCGCTATCAAGTGTTTCTAGAGTCTCAATTCGACTTAACTCTGACCGGGTTTGACCAACTTGAAAATTATTTACATTTGTAGAGGTTGAAATAGGCTGAAGACTTAAATCTGAATTTATTCCATGTTCAACAATTTCATTACTAACTTCTACAGTGGACGGATTTCCAAATAGACGACGAAGTCTCGTGTTATTTAAGTATCTTCTGAAGGAATTTTCGGGACTCTGAAACTGTTAAAAAATCAGCTAAAAATGATTTTTTTTTTTATTCGAATGTTTCGACTTTTACCTCTATACCAAAAGCTTGCAAAATATTTATTTTGCACATCGGACAATTTCGGTGCTCTAATAACCACACATCGACGTCTTTTTGGTGGAAATAATGCCTTTAAAAAAGAGAATAAATAACATCTTTAATAAATTTTATTATTAAAGAAAAATCTTCTTTTTTTGTGTTTATTACCCGCATGGTAGTTCTCTTATTTGATCATTTACTTGGTAATTTTCCAAACAAATTGCACATGCTTCAGTTAGCTCCTTGAAATTTAAAAAAATGACTATTAAATTTTATGTGGTAAAAATAAATTTTAAAAGAAATAGTAGAAAAAAATTTACTTTATCATCATTAGATATTTTTCTGACTACCATCTTAGACAATGCTTTTAAAGTTGCCTTCTTTAATTTATCCTTTTTTGAAAAAAAATCAATTTTAATTTCTTTATTTATTATAATTTTTTTTTATAAGATTGGTCGACCTAAAGCACCTTTTCATTATTAGTTTATGTTTGTTTAAATTAAATTGTTTTTTAATTTAAAACTTTAAAAACTAATAATTGGATCATTTTTGTTTCAAATTTCAATTTATTTAAAAACATGATTCTTTTTAAAAAAAAATTAATTCTTTTCAAAACTAATAATTGAAAATATAATCTCTTTTTGCTGATGCTATCTTGGTTAATTCAATAGGTGTCAATAAATTTTGTAAAATCACGAACATGAAAATAATTGTTTCTACTGAAAATAATGCATACCTAATTTTTAATTCTTTGGTATTGTTAAAGATTTTTCTCTTCTAAGAGAAAGATATCAAAATAGAGGTTTTTTAAAAGTGTTTGGTTTTACAAAAAAAAATGAGAACCCTTTTCGGGGAAATACTTTTGAAAACTTCTGAATAGTTGCTAGTTTTAACTAATTTTAGAATTATCTAAAAATTCCAAATTTTTTAAGCATAATTGACATAAAACCCTCATTACGCATATTTATCAAAATATAATTTGATTTTCAAAAAAAGTAAATAATTATATAAAAAACAGGCCTTGGAAATAAGGTCTGAGAAAATTTTTTATAAATTTAAGACATTTAAATAATTTCTTTATATTTATGCTTAGACCTCACAGGGTTCTATGTTCTTAAAAAACTTAACACTAGAAAGCCCGGTTTTTCTATGTCATTAAAGCCCGTAAAGAATTTTAAAACCCGGAAAAAAATAATGACTGAAAATAATGAAAAATAAGTGAAATAATGAAAATAATGAAAAAAATAATGAAAAATAAGTTTTTGTTTTATTAAAGAAGCATATTAAATAAAAACTTATTATTTCCTCTCCAATTTTTGGTTTAAAAATTTGATCTAGCTTTAATTACTCAATTTTTATTTGCTTCTGAAGTTCTGAAGTTCATATCTTGAAAAGCTTTTTCATGAAATTTTTTATTATTTTGTAAACAACAAAGATGAAGCAAATATATCGTTTTGTAGCTCTAGATCTCCTCTAATTTAATGAAAATTAGTTAATAAAAAAAATAAGACCAATGAAAAACACACAGGTTTCAGCGGTTGAAAAATTTTTTAGGCTTTTTAACTGAAATTTTAAAAATTGTCTCAAGCTTTAGAAAAACCTCTTATTAATACCTCTTATTAAACGATATTTAAGAAATTCACAAAGAGGTGAATTACCAAAAACTGATGCAAGTCACTCTGAAAATTAAAATTAATTTCAGTGAATTTACTGTAAATCTGTCCGTTGGAAAGTTAAAGGTTCCTGAATTATATAAGTTGGCAAATTAGTTATTAGTTTTAAAAAGAAAAAAAATTAAATTTGATAAAAAATTTTACTTACATCTAATCTCTTTTTTGTATTTAAATATCTAAATTTTTGAACATAATAAACAGTTAACCAAATAAAGGTAACTAGAACTAAACTAAGAAAAGCAAAAGCTACAAAATAGATGCTTGATCTAGATGGTAAACTAGAGCCATGTACAATTTCTATTGGACCGGGCTTAATTGAAACGTAAACTGTCGAAAAGAGTAAAAATTTTTTCAATAAATTTCCAACATACTGGGATATCATTATATTTGGTATGGTTGAATCTTTAAAAATTAATTACTTAAATTTTTTTTTAATTGGAATTTCCATTTATAAAACTAAAGCCTTACTTCTTATGTACATCGTTATGATGTCTAAATCATTGTTATAAATAATTATTGCTAGAGCCTTATTAGCTATTGCGACTTGAACTTTTCGCTCAAAAGTACATACACCTCTACTAACTAAGGCTATGTAATTTTGTGGTAGATTTTCATTTAAATAATCCGAGCAACCCATATTAGTAATTGTTTCATTTTTATTCGAATCATTCAATTTAATGTCAATACTTTGTGCCTCTATTAATTGTGCATAAACTGGATAAATTGGTGAATAAATACTGTACAATGCCGAATCGGTGAGTAGAAGATTTTTTATAGTATCATCTGTTCCTAAAGATGCAATAGATGTAACGTTAAGTAAAGCCCATTTTTTTTGTAAGGAAAGAGCTTCATTTGATAATATCGAATTAAATAAAAAAATTATAAAGCTCATTAAATGAATTTTATAATTTAATTTAAACTGGAAAAATCTCATTATGGAACACTTAGTTTTAAGCCGTATATTATAAATTTAATTTTCGCGATTCACCATACCAATTTAGCTTGAGTTTATGCAAATTTTTTCTTTTTGTTTTCTCTTTTTCTCTGATGAAAAAAAAAAGTGAGTTTTTACTATTATGCAAGGCGTTTCAAGGTTTTTAGTTTTGTTGTTTGTTAAACTATGAAAATAAAAATAAATTTTTCTCAAAAATTTTAATAATTTTTTTTATGATTCCGAAAATTAAATTTCGTTGAAATTTCTTATTTTTTTTTCTAAAACGACAAAAAGCATAAAAATTTTAATGAATTTTTCCATTTTTTGTAAAAATTTCTAGTTCGCTTTCAATTTGAGACTTCTTTTTTTTTGTTGAAAAATAAAAGGAAATTGTGGAAGCCTTTATCAAATTTGAAAGAGAGAATTGATTTGTAATTTTGATTATTCAAGCTGAAAAATTGTTCACAAAAGAAAAATAAGTAGAAACAAAACAATAAAAAGAACCAAGGAAACAAAATCATATTTAGGCATTAATTATTTTTTATAATTTGTTGATTATCACCCATATAAGATAATTAAGTAATTATTATGATTACATAAAGATATAAATAATAAAAATTTGCAAAAAAAATAAATAAAAAATATTTTTATATATGCCTAAATTATTTAAATTAAGACATTTAGGAAAAGAATGATTGAAAAGTACACCGTAATGGTTTTTTTTTTTATATAATTTTTATTTGCTTTTCAAGTTATCATTCGGTAAAAAAATTTTCGATGTTTTATTTCTCTAAAATGACTCTTATTTCTAAATGCACTTGATAAAGAATCATAATATTATTTAAGGATAAGCTAAAAAAAATATTAACTAGGTTAGTATAATTTTACTTCATAGAAAAAGAATAAATATTTGTTTTTCATATTTTATTTTATTTAATTTTAGGCGAAATTTTTTTTGAATTCAAAATAAATTTCTGGCAGAATTTGAAAAAGATCTTAAAAGTAACCTATTTATGATAGTTTTTATTTCTTTAAGTATGATTTAAGATTAAGACAAAAATTTAAAGAAAAATGTACAAAAATGTCTGAACAAATGCTTTGAAGCAGTTCGTGTCTGCTTAAACAATTTAAGAACCAAGTTTCGAGACTGATTTAGGCGATATTTCATACGAAGGAGATCAAGATAATTATTTTAAAATGGTTATTTATTTTAGATAGTTCATAAACAAGCTCAAGAAAAATTTAAATTTAAAATGATTAGACTAATGATATTCTCCTATTTTCTGAGACATTTAACAAAGATTATTAACTAACTAGATCCACATGATTATTAACTTTTATTATAAAGAACTAAGTCCGATCAAACTTGTAACTTTACATACCGTAATCATTCGATAATAGTACCGGTATAAAATCGAAATTTTCCAAAATTGTACCAACCCGATTTTTTAAAGCCGAAGGCTCTTTGAATTCATATAAGAAAAATCAGAAATCCTGGTTTTATACCATGGTATAACTATCGAGTGATTACGGTACGATTTTAAATATAAAATTAAATATATCTAAAGCTAAATTATAAAAAACGAGTAAATTGTTTCTTTTCGATAGTGTTCAACATAGAAGAAATTAACTCATTCAATTCAACATTCTCTTTTAATATTGCGAAAGAAATTTACTAATTTTTAAAAAGGGATAGTTATTTGTATGATTCTTGTTTAAACTAAAGATCTGATAATTTTAATTTTTAATGATTATATGTATTTATTTGCAGCCTATACTTCCTTTAGCCAAAACATCAGATTATAAAATAACTTATTATTAAAATAATTTGGTTTGATTTCAACCATAGATTTAAGAATTCATCTGCATTTTTTTTTTAAATTTAATTTTATCTATTAAATTTGAATTTAGATGCACCTTAATTACACCTTTAAATCCAAAAATAACAGAAAATTACTTGTTTTTCTAATTAAAAGCTCTTTAGACTTTGAAATTAAAAATACTAGTATAAAACAGAAAATTATAAAATTAAATTCTAGAAAAAAAAAGAATTTCTTTTTAACTAAACGAACATATTTCATGGCATTTTGAAAATTTTAAACTCAGAAAACTTGTTTTCAAACGAATTAAAAAAAAAAAAAACTCATTGAATTATACTTGATTGAATTAGTAAACCTTTGAAAAAAAAGAATTCAATGATGAAATCTTAAGTTTAGTCCAATTTTATTTTGTTTATGCTCAAGGTGATTTTAATTTTTTCATATTTAGTTTTGGCTTTTTTAAAAAAGAAAACGACTAAAAATAGACGAACTAGTTTAATTAACTAGAATTCTATTATAAGGTAAATACAACATGCGAGTTCCTTAACCTAAATTTTTTTTCGAACTCAATTTATGGCCTAAACTTGAACTAAGCCTGGATGATTAGGGGTTTTACTTTGATTTCTAAATAAATCTGCTTTTAGTAAAAAATTAATGAAATTAAAACAAAAAAATAATTAAATTTAAGTCTGTTGGCATAGCAATTAAATTGACCAGACTTTTTCTAAATTTTTTTGCTATTATACCATATAAGTAAAAAAGAGTTTTAAATTGATGATTAGAAAAATCAAGGAAAAAATTTACCAAATAGTTGAGCATATTTTATAAAATAAGTCAAATCTTTCTGAAGAGTCTAAAGTGAAAATAATTTAACTAAACCTACATATAAAATGTTAAAATATTCAAGTATCATGTCGATTTAAAGCTTTATTTGTTTTAAAAAATACTAAGCATTTTTTAAGGCTTCTAAAATGTTAATAAATAAATTATCTAAAATATTTTAGGATTTAGAAATATTATTTAATTTCTTGTGTAAATTTTTCAAATCAGCTTTGCCAAAAAAATATATTTTTCCACCTAACTATTTATTTATTTTTAAAATTAAACTTTAACTTTTTTTTGATTTTTTTTTCTCATAATTCCTTAAAATTTAAATAAAAACTCGCTTTCACCTTTCGAAATTCTTAAAATGAATTAAAATTTTAAAATATAAATTTAAATTTTTTGAAAGATTAATTGAATTTTTTCTTAATGTATAATTTAGAATAAAAAATTTTTTTTTTTTTAATTTCGGTTTTTAACCCGGCACCAAAATTCAAGACCTTAGCATTGTCACCAACAATTTTAAATTCAATTTTCAGATATTAGTGCGGCACAAAGATAGGTTTTCTGTTTTTTTACGCTGCATCAATTTAAGTTTTTCGTATTTTAACGCCACCTTAAAACCGGATTTTCGGGTTTCAGTGCCAGCATCAAAACTTAGAAGATTTTAACATGGGATGTATGGTACTATACTAGCCATTCACGAATTCCAAATGTGAACGTTCATGAAAGTTCATCAGCTTTCATAAGTTTTCATGGTATTATTTTATATTAAAAAATATTTTTTACGTGAAAACTTACATTTTTTATTTGTTAAACTTAATTATTTTGAGCAAATAAAATACTAAAATATAATTTTCCTTTTTTTTCCACTTTTATCAACTAAAATTCTGTTAAGATTAGTTATAATCTTAACAGAATTTTAATTTTATTTTTTTTAATTTTAAAGATTATAAGAGTTATTAATCTTTAAAATTAAAAAAAAAAAGTTTACGGTATTTATTTGACTTGGTAATTTTTATAAACATCGCTAAAGGAGCTGTTAGGAAATTTATTTTAAAATATTCTGTTGTAGAAAAACAAACGCTTTTAAGCAAATAAAAAAATATTGATATAGATTTTACCCAAGTTTATTTTTTCTTAATTAAAGAAAGAAAGAGAAAGTAGAATTTTTTACCTCTAAAAAAATTGCCCAGTGAAAATTTCAAAATTTTTATTTCAAAAATTTTTTATAAAAAAAAAAGTTAAAACCAAATTTAAAAAATTTTAACAAAATACTTAAAAATCTATAATTTTATTTTAATGTCTGGTTCATTTGAATTCGTTTTATTACTATCATTATTATTTACATTTGAATTTTCCTTTTCATTACTCGCGATTGGTGCATTTACCTGATTGATTTCATTTGAATTTAATGCAACATCTTTAGATTTGGAAAAATTATTTAATTTTGCAACTTGATTCAAGGGTTCTTTTTAAAAAAAAAAAAACTTTTTGTTCAAAATAAAATATTTTTATTTCAAAAAAAAAATTACGATTATCATCTTGAACAATTATTTGAATTTTTGGAAATTCTTGCGATTCTTTAGTAGAAGGTAATTTTTCACCAAAAAATTTTAATCTTCTACCTGAATTAGCACCACCTTGCTTCAATTCATCCAAATCGTCTAATGAAAAACTTTTCAATTGATTCCTTTGAAATTCAGCATAGACTAAATTTCGCTGTTCGGCATTATTTATAGTTAATTCGTTAATGTTGTTCTGTGCATCCATTGAGAAAAAACTATAACTTCGGCTATCTTGAATCGAGTAGACTGTATCTCGACGTCTGTTTTGATGAGCTAAAATAGCCTCATTTATTTCTTGGTTTGAGCGTAGAATTCGCAAACGTTGGAGAACCGTAAAAAATATATTTTTTCTAGACTCTATCTTTATATAAAATCAATAAATTTCAAGTCCTCAGTTAAATCAGTATTTTGTAAATTACTTCTATTCCATAATATTTTAGAATATCTATTTTGCAAACGGGACATGATTTATTTTCATACATCCATTGATCTATTTCATCCTTATGAAAAATGTGCCTAAAATATTAAGGAATTTTTAATTGAAATTTAAATTTAAACTCGTATCAAAAGTAATTGATCTAGTTTAATTTGAGATTTTAAATTCGTCAAATATACACGAATGTGCTAAATTTTGAGTCACATTTTTAACAAATCTAAATATTTTTGAGTTTCCCTAAGTAGCGCGATTTTGAATCTTATAAACGCAACAAAAAACAAAACTAACACAACTAATTTTAAGCGCGATATATTCAAAGGCTAAATATTTTGAATTATTGAAGGGATTTTATTGATTCGGATTAATATATAATAGAAATTCTTATTTAAAATCGTGACAATTTAATTATTATTTTTAGAATAATATTTGTGCTCATTGACTTGCTTTCAGTGAACTTAAAAAAAAAGCGAGTTTGCCAATAAGCAGAAACGTGGCTTGCCTAATAATACAAAAGGTGCTCTGGTTGAATCTTATTTAAATGGTTTTTAAAAAATATTAAAATTGGATCAAATATAATTTTTGAAAAATTTTTGTTTTTGATTAGGGCTGCACACTTTACTTTATTTTCATTTACTTTACCAAATAAAGTAAACAATCTTCTTTACTAATTTTCTTTTTAAAGTAAATCAAGTAAAGTAAAAATTTACTTTTACTAGTAA